>JAUTXW010001818.1:0-105375 GCA_030620095.1 Kuschelorhynchus macadamiae
GAACCGCACAGATATTGAAATTTCTGTTTCTCTTTTATTTTTGCACGGATGTGTCGTCTTGTGCCCCAAAGTAGGTCGCATCTAAAGCGATTTAGTTGCACCATAGTACCTACAGATGGCGCCACTGGTTGCCTATTTCCCTCGTCGACTTTCAAAGTCGAATGACATGACACCTTGTTTGTTTCAGGGTTTGGGTATTTCGGTTTTAATACCGATACCCCCAAGGAAACTGCCTGATGAGCCTTGCCGGGGCAGATACCACGGTAGCAGATTGGCACCTTGGCCCTGGAAACAAACATAGCGTCATGTTTTGGTCGATTCTCGACAAAATGGTGAAGGAGTAATCCTTACCGTTACTGGTTTCGTTTTGTATAACTTTTTACGACCAAGAACCGCACAGAAATTGAAATTTCTGTTTCACTTTATATATATATATATATATATATATATATATATATATATATATATATATATATATATATATATATATATATATATATTATATATATATATATATATATATATATATATATATATATATATATATATATATATATATATATATATATATATATATATATATATATATATATATATATATATATATATATATATATATATATATATATATATATATATATATACAGGGTGAGTCAACCAAGTGGCACCCCCATTTATTTCTTAAACTATTAGGATTAGCTGAAAAAATTAGATACAAAAGTGTTTCGACTATATTGTTGAACAATATATATATTTACGGTAACTGTTATTATACAGGGTCGGTCAAAAATGCTGGGCGCGGTCTAAATGCAATTTTTTAAATAAGAACTTACAGTTTTTTATTCATTTTCGGATTCTCCATAAAATTCTAGAAAAAAAAATTATATTGAAGTGATATAGCTAAATTTAACGGTTTATGAGATATTAATGTTTAAAAATTGTAAATTATACCTGCGGCATAACATAAGATTTGTTATTTTATTGTTTAGTTTTTTGGGCGACGTTACTTGTACTTTTGTAGGAAAAACACCAGTTGATGCAAATGTAATTTGAGGTTTTGTCAGTATTAAAAATTTTACATTTTAAAGTATAAATTTTTATGTCGTTTAATCAAAAGTTACCCATCAATGAATTAAGTGACATGATTTTACTAAATGGTGAATGTCAGCGTAAGATAAAAACTGCTAAACGTCTATACCAAGAAAAATTTCCAGGTAGAAGACAGCCAAGCCGTGAAGTTCTAAAAAAAAAACTCTACATCGGTTTAGACAAACAGGAAGTGTTGCTTATCCTAAAAAGAGAAAAAAAGAATTCATAATAAACGAAGACAATGAATTAAAGGTTTTGTTAAGTTTGGAAGAAAATCCTCAAGTAAGTTCACGAACTTTGGCCAATGAATTAGATATAAGTCAAAGTAACGTTTCCAGAACATCTCGGAAACACAAATACCATCCCTACCATTTATCTTTGACGCAAGAACTTTATGATGATGATTTCAAAACTATGGTACACTTTTGCAGGATCCTTCAGATGCATATTAATGAAGATGCGTTATTTTTAAAAAATGTTTTGTTCACCGACGAGGCTTCGTTTAAGAGCAATGGTGTAGTTAATATGCATAATATGCACTGTTTAGTACCACAAATCCCCATTGGATGAGAACAATTGACAATCAAAGAGTATGGTCTCTTAATGTCTGGGATTCTCGGAAACCGAATTATTGGACCTCATTTTTTGACGGTGTTTTAAATGGAGAAATGTACCTAAATTTTTTAGTGAATCACCTTCCAATTTTTTTAGAAGATGTTCCTATCCGAGAACGTCAAAACATGTGGTATCAGCAAGATGGGGTTCCGCCTCATTTTTCACTCAATGTTCGTCAGTATTTGAACCAGTTATATCCCAATAGGTGGATAGGAAGATGAGGTCAAATTCAGTGGCCAGCAAGATCGCCGGATCTCACACCGTGCGATTTTTTCCTATGGGGATATGTCAAGGAGAAGGTCTACAAAGTTCCTCCGATTGGCCAAAAAGATATGAAGGATCGAATAAGGAATGCATTTGTTGAAATTACGCCACAAACTCTTCAAGGCGTTCTTGAAAATATTGAGAGAAGGTTGGAAATAAGCATTCGACAAAATGGGCATACGTTTGAACATTTGCAGTGAATTTAATGGTATAACCTGTTTTAAGTCTAAGTTGTAAGTTTTAAGGGGTGTTTTTTTTATATTTTTAGTATTCTTGAATTACCTCGTATACTTACTACGTATTACTTCGAAATAATTCATGTTATAAATAAATAACGTTGTGAAGATTCACTAGTCTTTTTTACAATTTTTAAACATTAATATCTCATATAACGTTAAATTTGGTTATATCACTTCAATTTATTTTTTTTCTAGAATTTTATGAAGAATACGAAAATGAATAAAAAAATGTAAGTTCTTTTTTAAAAAAATGCATTTAGACGCCCAGCATTTTAGACCGACCCTGTATAATAACAGTTACCGTAAAAATATATATTATTGAAATTCGAAGAACTTTTGTATTTAATTTTTTCAGCTAATCCTAATATTTTAAGAAATAATGTATAAATATATATATATATATATATATATATATATATATATATATATATATATATATATATATATATATATATATATATATATATATATATATATATATATATAGTGCCTGTGTTTTTTCTTAGCCCCGAGTTTTTGGTAAAGCGATTTCACCGATTTTTATATATCAAATTTTAATAATTAATAAAAAGATTTATTTATTTTAAATACACTTTAGAATTTGAACAAGTATTCTATAATTATTTATTTATTGCCTACAAAATTACAAATGTACTAAAAAAATAAGCAAAAAATTATGCCAAATCTAATAAAAAAAATTTTAAATTAAAATTCACTGGCTAATATCCAGGAGCCAGTGGCAAAAGCTCTGAGAATCGGTATAAAGAATGTACAGAAACTTGTGCATGCTAAAAAAAAACATAATTCACTTCCAAAAAAGATTAAGAAATGTACACGAAAAAATCCAAAGGCAAAAGACTTAAGTTACAATGCAAAAATGGATATTCATAATGCAATTTATGATTTATACACGTCAAAGACTAATATAATCCTTCAGAAACTTTTTAATATTATTGACTAAATAATATAATCATCACTTAAAAACTCCTCATCTTCTGAGTCGTCCTGATCATTGGTACTATTTCGACATCTAGAACACCTTCTCGATTCCACTAATCCCATATTAATTTCTCCGTATGTTCCACAGATTTCTTCAAGTACTCCGGCGTAATATAATTTAATGAATCTTGCCAAACAATTTGCACTTCATCTGATTTAAGACCTTTGTTCACGTGTTTTTCGTAATATGATTTTGCCCCAGCCCATATTAATTCTATTGCGTTAAACTGGCAATGGTATGGCGGCAGTCGTAAAACCTCATGTCCATTTTCCCGTAATATTTTATCTACGGCATATATTGTTTAATATATTTTTGAATAGATTTTGCCATTAAAAGAAGTTCTAGTTTTAGCATATTGGGTAAAGGATTTTGTTTTTGTTTTATTAATCAGTCATAAATATGACTTTTCTTCCAGGATGAAGTAGGTTGTTTATTTAAGATTCTTGAATAATAAGACGCATTGTCCAGAATGATTAAAGATGGAGCATCTAAATTTGGAATCAGTTGTCCTTTTAACTACTTTTCAAACAGTTTACAGTTCATATTATCATGGTAGTCCATACTTTTGGATGTTGAAGAAAACAGTAAACTTGCACCTGGGAGAAATCCTGTTGCAACCTGCTTGCAAAATGATGAACCGTTTTCCCGTCTCACATCCCTTTTTTCTCTTGACACTTTTTACAGACTCGTCCTGCCAAGATTTCGGACCACTTCCATTAAAAAATATCCAAGTCTCTTCCAAAAATACCACTTTTCTAAATGTTGAACTAACATTTTCCGTGTATTTCTTTAAAAACTGGATACGCTGACTTGCTATATGTGGCAACTCGCATAAAAATCTTCGATTACAGTCCTTTCTATATCGAAAAGCCAAGATTTTTATTAATTTTAGTCCAATTTCCAATATGACTCGATTTTTTAAAGCTTCTTTTAAAACTTAAAGGGTTATATTAGTTGTTGATGTGTATAAATCGTAAATTGCATTACGAACATCCATTTTTACAGTCACTTCAGTCTTTGGCTTTTTTCGTGTACATTTCTTAATATCCTTCGGTAGTAAATTATGCTTTTTTTCATGCACAATTTTCTGCACAGTCCTTATACCGATTCCCAGAGCTTTTGCTTCTGTCTCCTGGATATTGGTCGGTGAATTTCCTTTTTCGTAATATTTTATTAGATTTAATAGCATTTTTTGGCTTGTGGATGCAAAAAACCCGAAAATTGTTTTCTATTACTCATTTTGTCACTGATTTGTCAATCTGACTTTAAAGTGACATCGCTCAAAGATTTTTACTACCGCTGATATTTATATGTTTATCCTCTTTTTTTATATGAAAGTATCATTGGTCTCTATTTCGGATTTTATGCGAAGGATATGATTACACGTAATAAAAGAAAAACAAACTTAAAAAGTTTTTCGTTGATAAATCGTATTACCCGCACGGTAACACTGCTTTTGACTATAAAAGAGTTGGTGGAGGATGATTCGGACCGACGAACAGTGGCAAGCCTTAATGCTATTTAGTGTCCAAAACGTCCAAAATATTGTTCAAATAAAACTCTTAGTAATTGTAATATTTACTGTAAAAAAAACGCCCTAACCTGAAAATAAAGTATGATTAGATTGTATATAAATATCTTAAATGGCCGTATCTATTTAGACTTTTTACGAGAACTTATTGCAGCTTTGTGTGCTTTACTTCCTCGTCATGCAGAAGAACATCTTTATGATGATCGAATATTAGCAGCATGATGCTCCGCCTTATTACGACGAAAATGTGCGACAATATTTAAGTGGAGTTTTTCGAAATCCCTGGACAGGAAGAAGGGGTACTGAGATCGTTTACGTAACAAAACCAGAAAATCTAAAGGAACTTAGGAAACACAAAAATACTAAATTCGCCAAAATGACCCCGGATATTCTACATAATGTCAATAATGAATTTTACTTTAGATTAGGATTTTGTCAAGTAAAAATTTCTACTACCAATAATTTTTACAATAAAATGTGTCGAAAAGTGTTTAATTACTTAATTTTTTTAGTGAGTAATATTCCTCTTTTTATGCCCTTTCCAACTAGCTATCGCAATACACACCTTTGTATTTAAAAAAAATAGTCAGGGCGGTTTCAACCCACAAAAGATGGCTAAATTTCATGATTCTTAATATTAGACCGTGTCAAATCGGAATTACTATCCGACGTTTCGCCTTCGATTGCACGAGGCATCTTCAGGGATCTTTACTCCATGAGATCTGAACACTGAATGAGCTCGAAGAGATTAAGGCCGGCTTTTATACCTGACTTGTGCTCGCTGAACCGTGACCCTGTGTTAAGATCGGTTTCCACGTGTGGTGTAGACCGCAACCCGTATCTCTATTGAAATTTTTTTGTATGTATAAATATTTCAATAAATTCTCTAACTTTTCGTTCATAAAAACCTGGAATCGATGCTGGAACCTTGGTTTCCTTTACATTTATGAAATTGCCAGTGTTATGCTGGTGTTCAGCTACAGCAGATTGAACAATTTGTTTCTTTTTAATACATCGTTCATGTTCCTTAAGTCTAGTTGATATTGAGCGTCCTGTTTCTCCCACATACACTTCTCCACAGGAGCAAGGAATTTTATATACTATTATTTATATTTGGAAAGGTACAAGATCTTTCGGGGATCGCAAGCATTGTCCAATCTTCTTATGTGTATTGAAGATTGTACGTATGTTGGACCGCCGAAATAATAGACCTATTTTGTTTGTAGTGTCATGTATGTGTGAAGGGAAGAACAACAGTATCTCTTTGTCATTCTGCTTTGACTCTTTATCATTCTGCTTTGACGGAGTTGGTCTACTACGTCTTTTAATTGAACGCGTAATATCTTCAGTGCAATAGCCATTCCCTCTGAGAGCTTCGGTCAGTTTCGATGTTTCCGATGTTAAAGAATCTTGATCAGAAATCGAAATAGCTCTGAATACTAGTGAGTTAATAACCGATTTCTTTTGTGCTGGATGGTGATGAGAATTTGCGTTTAAGTATCTATTTGTATGCGTCGGTTTTCTCTACACAGAATGTCCTAATGTACCATTTTCCTTCCTTTAAACACATACATCTAGAAAGGGAATTGTTCCATCACATTCAATTTCCATGGTGAATTTGATATTATGATGTTGCTGATTAAGTTGGTCCAGAAATATGAGGAGATTATCCTGTCCATGAGGCCAAACAACAAAAGTATCATCTACATATCTAAACCAGTGCTTCGGTTTCAGTGGAGCGGATGTTAGAGCAATATCCTCAAAGGCTTCCATAAAGATATTCGCTACCACAGGTGATAGAGGAGATCCCATAGCTGCCCCTGAAGTTTGTTCATAAAAAGTTCCTTGAAAAATGAAGTAAGTAGATGTAAGACAAGCTTCCACTAGGTCTATTAAGTTCTTATCAAGATTATTGTTTTCTAGTATATCTGATATAATGGAAATTCAGTCGTTGACAGGAACATTTGTGTAAAGTGATTCTACATCGAAACTGACCAAAATATCTTCGGGATCCAACTGAATTGTCTTGAGTTTTTCCACGAAATGTGCAGAGTTTTGAATAAAAGAATCTGTTTTTCCAGTAAATGGATTAAGTGGATGATACTTTTGTTGTTTGGCCTCATGGACAGGATAATCTCCTCATATTTCTGGACCACCTTAATCAGCAACATCATAATATCAAATTCACGATTGAAATTGAATCTAATGGAGCAATTCCCTTTCTAGATGTATGTGTTCAAAGGAAGGAAAATCGTACATTAGGACATTCTGTGTATAGAAAACCAACGCAAACAAATAGATACTTAAACGCAAATTCTCATCACCATCCAGCACAAAAGAGATCGGTTATTAACTCACTAGTAATCAGAGCTATTTCGACTACTAATCAAGATTCTTTAACATCGAAAACATCGAAACTGACCTAAGCTCTCAGAAGGAATGGCTATTGCACTGAAGATATTACGCGTTCAATTAAAAGACATAGTAAACCAACCCCGCCAAAGGAGAATGATAAAGAGCCACCATTAGGTAGTGTTGTTCTTACCTACATACTACACTACAGAGAAAATAGAACGATTACTTCGGCGGTCCAATATACGTACAATCTTCAATACACATAAGAAGGTTGGACAATGCTTGCGATCCCCGAAATATCTTGTATCTCTCCAAACAGAAGGAGTATATAAAATTCCTTGCTCCTGTGGAGAAGTGTATGTGGGAGAAACAGGACGCTCAATATCAACTAGACTTAAGGAACATGAACGATGTATTAAAAAGAAACAAATTGTTCAATCTGCTGTACTTGAACACCAGCGTAACACTGGCCATTTCATAAATGTAAAGGAAACCAAGGTTCTAGCATCGGTTCCAGGTTTTTATAAACGAAAAGTTAGAGAATCTATTGAAATATTTAAACATACAAAAAATTTCAATAGAGATACGGGTTACGGTCTACATCACACGTGGAAACCGATCTTAACACATGGTCACAAGGCGGGTACAAAAGCTCATCCAGTTTTCAGATCTCGTGGAGTAAAGATCCCTGACGATGCCCAGTGCAATCGAAGGCGAAACGTCGGATAGTAATTCCAATTTGACACGGTCTAATCCCAAAAACCATGATTTCTTAATTGACCAGAACCGTGAAAGCTTCCGTTCTATGTTTCTTTATTTTTTCAGCAAATAATGACTGCTGAATGCTGAATTTTTTTCCAGTTAAAATTTTCACCCTGTTAAAGGTAAGATGTGATGTAAAAAACAGATTGTAGATTGCTGAATTTCTGATATTATGTTTCAAAAAGAGGACAATTTAGGGCAGTTTGTTTTGTACTAAAAAATAGTCAAAAGGTTTCCTTTAACACTCTGAATACAACAAATAATCTCATTAATTAAAAAAAGCTGCTTAGAATTTCTCTTTGCTTTTTTCTTTTAATAAAATTAATAAAAGCTTTGACCTGAGCTTCACTCATTTTATTCTCCCTAGAAAAATTCAAAAAGAAAGGGAAAAAGACTCAATTAGCTAAATTAAATCAGCTTCATTAATTTGTATTTTGCATTTTGGTTGTAAACACCAGAAAAGGCTTTCCTTTAAAAGTACCATCTCGGATAATTTAACTTGGACTCCTTTTGTTAATAATGCAAGAAATCACAACGTAAATAAAATTTTTATATAAATAAATGGCGAATATCAATCGATGTGTTGCAATGAATTAGAAATAGACATTTCTGTGAATACACTGCACAAAAATTTTCCAATATTGAAAATTGTGTCCCACTTTAATACTTTAATAATTTTTAGGAATAAACCAGTCTCAACTAGTAAATAAGATTTCTATAGGTTGTTTTATTTCTAATTTCCTAATTTTATTTTCCATAGGTTCTTTGAAAGTTATGTTAAATTAATTGCTTAATTAAGTACCTACCGGTTTATTCAAAGAAGTATATGTAAATGTCTACATGTTTGAGAAAAATTATGTATCAAAAATGTTTATTATATTGTTTACTACACAAGTATCTTGTTCATATGCAACAATAAAATATATTTTGTGTTCTTTCGATAAGAAATAGAAACATACAGGGTGACAATTTAAAAACTTGAAATGGCCATATCTTAGGAAGGAAAAACTTAATCAAAAAACGCTCAAAACTATTTTTATAAAATGAAGAGGGAACAAATAAAAGCGTATTATTCGACCCTTATCTGTAACCCCTTGGGCAAAGTGAGATACATCCCCGAAATCTTAAATAGAAAGAGGGGTCGTGTGATACATTATCTTAAAGCTCTTGAAAAATGCTTTCCAATGGTACCATAGAAAGCTGTTTTTCGTGAATTTCTTCTGTGTTTATTAAAGGAAACAATAAATTAAAACACAGTTGTGATTTTTTTTTAAATTATTTAATTAAATATTCAAAATGGTTCCCGTTGTTTTGAAGACAATAATAAATCCTTTGTTCAAATTCTTCGCGTACATTTGCAAATGTTTCTCTGGATATAGCACGGCATTCCTGAACTATCCTGTCCTTGAGTTGCTCTATTGACTCAGGTTGCGTTTTAAACACTACAGATGTAAGGTGACCCCACAAAAAGAAGTCAAGAGGTGCTAGGTCCGGGGATCTAGGTGGCCATTCAACAGGACCTCTTCTTCCAATCCACTGGTTGGGATAATTATCATCCAACCATTGCCTGATGTGAACTGCATAATGAGGAGGTGCCCCATCCTGTTGAAAATGTAGTAAGCGTTCTTCTAATGCCTAATTTCCTTGTCGTCGTCACCAAGTTCTTGCAGTATGCGCAGTTTATAAGGATGAAACTTATGAAATTTAAGTACCTTTCTTATTGTTTCACGAGATAAGCCAGTTGCTACAGCTGATTGATGAGTTGATAAAGTTAAATTAATTGCAAACTGCCCCAGAACTAGTTTCGGTTGATTTCTTTTTTTATTCGCGACAGAGTCAGTTTCTTCAAATTTGGCTACTAGTTGGCGAACATACTCCGGACATACATTTTGACCTGGATGCCTTTCATTAAATCTTTGGGCTGTCCTTAAGAAACATTGATCCTGAGAACCATAAATGAAAATCATTTCTACCCGTTCAGCTGTGTTGTACACCATTATTTAAGATAAGTGCTGCTTTTCGTTTAAACTGAACCAAAAGTCAACCGTTAAAATATCAATACTAATAGTACAAGTTACTTTTAAAGTAAATATTGTGATAATAAAAAGCGAATATTCATAAAGAAATAAAATACCAGGCTTAAAATGTTTAGAATTCTTAGGAGACATGCCAGGATATCGGTACCAATCTTTTTTTGAACATTTACTTAAATAAAAATAAAAATATTCAAAACTGTGTTTTTATTTATTGTTTCCTTTAATAAATACGGAAGAATTTCAAGAAAAGTATCACTCGACCCCCTTTCTATTTAAAATTTTAGGTGTGTATCTCACCCTGCCCAAGGGGCTACAGATAAGGGTCGAATAATATGCTTTTATTTGTTCCCTCTTCCTTTTATAGAAAGTGTTTTGAGCATTTTTTGATTAAGTTTTTCCTTCCTAAGATATGGCCATTTCAAGTTTTTAAATTGTCACCCTGTATATTTTTCAGGTTATTAATAAAAATTAAAAATAAAAATATTTTGTGCATCACTGGAGTGTGCAAAATGGTGATAATCTAATATGTGGGATTTTTACTTTATTTGATTATTAAATTTAAAGCGATGAATTCAATAACTGTCTTGCAACCATTGCTGTCAATTTTAAATTATTTTATATAGTTATAAATTATACCTAATATACAGTGTAAGTTGAAATTTATATTTTTTAAATGTTAGTGATTTAAGTATTACTTACCTCATAAGAGGAAAGTATTGTAATCGTGAAAATTTTTCTTTAGCTTTCAGTGTCCCTAGATGACGAAAAACATACATTCTCGACTCCGTCGGTCTGTATGTTCGAGGCATAGCTGAATAACTACTTACCCGATTCACTTCAATTTCTGGTCAAAAATTAAGAGTCATATGGATATGACCTGGTAACATTTTGGTAAAAATCCAATAAGGCAAAACAAAATGGGGGCCTAGTGAAATGTTATCAAAATTATGACTAAGTAAAGGCTTATCCAATTTATCTCAAATTTTGCATAAAAACCTTGTAAAATTTCGTTGACTTTCGTTTAAATAGTAATTATCATTAAATAGCTTATTATAAAGAGTGATTCTTTTTGTAACGTAATGTTAAATTTTTATGCATCTTTAATCTTTATACTCACAACAACAACCATCATAGCTAAATATTTATAGGGGAGATGAAAATAAACAATGGCGTTCTATTGGACTTTTACTTTTAGGTTGGCTGCACTGAGAAAATTACTTAACACCAAGGGTCTACGACTACTCCCATACGCTTCTATTCTTTTGGATTCTTTAAATACGCACCTGTCACTTAAACGCAATTACTTTGAAGTCTACTGGTTATCTACAAAGTTCCCATTAATCCAATACTATATATAACATTCCGCCGTTTCTTTAAAATTTAGTGTGTTGTGTCGTAGCATGCGGAGAGTTGCGATACTTGAGCCACTACTATAATTCTGCCATCCATCATACCCATAACCCTTTGTTTCGGGGATAATACCACGAGTGCTTAAAAATTCCGATAATTTTTCACGAATGCGTGTTTTCTTATAATTTCGCGAGTCCGAAGGACGAGGGAAATTTGTAAAGAAGACACGCATGAGTGGAAAATTATCTGCCTAATTTTTAAGCACGAATGGTATTAAGGAGGAATATTCCACGAATCAAATACAGGCATACTAAGCTTTATTAACTGAATATTAAATACATACCAATATATTTCAATTAAGTTCAGTTTAAATTTGAATTTTGTAACAAATTGAACACAAATTGAATAATAATATACATTTTAATAAAATTATTTGTCGATTAATGTTTTGATATGTCTTATTTTTAGGTATACATATTTTTTGGAAAGTACTTTTGTTTGTTTGTTTGTTTGTATTTAATATAAATTTAAATATTCAATTTTAATTATATGATTTAAATATTAATAAAAGGAACAGTTCTGATAATTATTAACCACATTGTTGTTTTGCGACGACGTAGAAGATGCCGTCAGACCACTACTTGTACTTGTGCTGGGTGATGCTGCTACAGGGACTGGATGCACGTGCTGTTGAGGTGGTTCTTTTCCAGGTTCCCTCATATTTTCAATAATTTTTTTAGGTGATCTGGATCCATTTGCAAATAACTTGATAGGGATTTCGCATTCGAATGAGCTGTAATTTTTATCAAGTTTTGCTCCGACACTCCGCTTTTGGCCAGCTTGGACACGGCAGTAGCTTTAAGGGAATGGTTGGTAAATTTTTTTGTGGTATTGAGGCTTAATTTCTGTGCTAGTTTTTTTGTCCAAGTTGAAATCTCGTTTCCCCTACTGGGCTGTTTTTGAACCATTTTCCGGAAATTTTCCAATGGGGGTTTGGCGTCAAAAATAGTCGAGTGTTGGAGATACTTTTCCTTTTATCTTGTAATTCTTTATAAATTCTTATTGGGCAAAAGCTGGGACTTCTCTCGTTTCTCACCAACCACTTCGAATCGGCGAGTTTTCGCCCACCACTTTGACATGGTTTAGAAAAAACAGGTTTGTATTGAATTCTACCTGTTTCTCCTCCGAAGTTGTCAGTTTCTTCTTTGAAAAAAGTTGTTTCGGCTCTTGCACCTTCTCCTCCTCTCCAGGCTAATTCATAGGACAACAGAAAAAAACACTTCTTTTGTAAACTCTCTGGAGTTGATTCATCACAAGCTTCGCTTAGATTTTTTAATTCATTGTATGTTAAAAAAACGGCCGATTCTCTCCGTTTGCCTTCAATACCTTGCAAATGTCTCCTTTTGGCATTTTTTGCGTCTCGGGCCGATTTGAATTCGATCTGCTCGAAGAGATTTATTTTAATTTTGTATTCATTAAAATAATTTCGCCGTCACATTTCACATAATTTTTACCGTGCCTTCTTTATATTCCTCCCCGTTCATTTTTCGCATATTGTAGACCCAGCTTTTCAAAATCATTGCTAATTGGGATACTGGAGTATCTTGGTCAAACGTATAGTTTTTTTCATCGCAGAATGACATAAACTGTCTCCAGATGCTCTTCTTGGATTTAACGGTGTTTCTTGGTTCGCTTCCAAGTATATTTTCATCAATTTCCTCTTCTTGAACTAGCCCAAAGCGATTATTCATATTGACAACTTTTCAAAAATGTTTGAAAGATACTTAAAAAAAATCAGTTTCTGGGGACTCTAGCGTCTTTCAAAAGCAGGTTTCATATTGTTAAGATTTAATTTTTTGATTAGGTATGTAACCCCACCTAACCAGGTAAGTGGAAACACCATGTTTCCTAGACGACGTGGTATTTCCGCTATAATTTTTCGAAAACACCACCAGTCTTACGCGAAAATTTGTTCATGAGTGGAACATTCGTTTATATTTTTTGTTTCCTTAAAATACCCCTTTAGGTTGTTTTGTTCAGGTATGACATAACCAAGTTGTGATATTTTTAATGCTACTCGTAGACGATAACACAACTAATTAATAGCTGTAGACTGAATTACAATGACTATAAGGACAGTGGCGACAATAGAAGCCTACCCGATAAATGGATGCATAATTTCCAAAGGTTTAAATGGGAGCACCCATATTATCGCTAGTTTTTCGCAGAATATGACCAAATTAATTTACTTTTATATTGACAACCTCTGTCAGCGTCAGTTTGTTGTTGTTCGCTTGATATGGCATTCGCCTTTAGATATTCGGCCAGGCCCAGTTTGTTAGTTTTTCAGGCTGCGAAGTAAATTGCATCGGAGGATCTCCTGCCTTGTTTTATTTTATGTACTTTCAGCGTCAGTTGTGAATGTAGGGTTATGTTAATGTTTTACTTTAATAATCTATTCGAACTATCTAGTAAAAACTCACTTTTTCATTTAGATTTTTAACAAATAACAATGTTTGTGCAAGCGATTAATGAGAGTTGTCTGCCAAGTGAATTTAGTAATGTAGTATGTACTAAGAAGGCCTACAAAATAGAGTTTCTTTTATGCTAATCTTAGAGAGCTTCTACCTCAAACTGAGGTGCTGAGTGAAGTAAAAGTTACACTAAGACATGAAACAGTATTGTCTTTTACAGCAAAACTAAAACCAAAATATAATAATGTGCAATATTTAATAAATTTTTTTGGAGTAATCTTTTTATCATAAGACATTTACGGTCATTGTCATTTACACATTTATCACAAACACTATATAATTACAAGCAAAAAATAGGTGAACCAGTCTTAAATACCTTTCTTTATAATTGGCTAATGACTTGTTTGAATCAATATTCATTTTAATAATCATAAAAACTAATAAAAGGAAGCACTAAAACAATAAACTCCATAAGAAACCCACGTAGGCGAAAAGTAAACAAAGATATTTTAGCAGCAATATGGCCGAAACAATCAAAAATTGGTTATTCTATTGTAGCCACTGTCCTTATTAAATCACCGACCGAATCTCGTACCAACGCCCCCTATCTCCGGAACCTCAAGTACGTGAGATAATACTTGTAGTAGATAATTACTGTAATTTTTATTTCTAAATTGGAACAAAAGAATAACGACTGGTAATAGCCAGTGTGAAGTAGCAGTAGACGTTAACTTTTTCTATTCTGCAACGACCTGGTTTACTTTATAGTAATAGGAGTACATTTGAAGTTGTAATTTAGTAAACAGATTGAAACAGTAACTTTGAATAATTACTATTATGTCACGGAAAAAAATGGCGACCTTGGAATCAATTCCTTAAGTAGTTGCTTGGCAGTAGTTACTATACAATTACTTTAGATGTAAAATTACTATAAAGAATTATTCGCAGTAACAAATACATATATAATACTTAAAAACGTGTAACCCAAAGTGTTTGTTGATATACAGGGTTATTCACGCAACCCGTTCATTAAAAGTTTTTGATCATGCCATTCAGATAAAAATTTCGAATTTTGGGATTAAGGTAAGGTCAAGGGGTGCTTCTTTTTTGAAATATCTTCAACTTCCTGTCACTTCCGGTTTAACCGGAAGTTGAGATCAACTCGCTTATTTTAAAAGGAACACCCTGTATTTTATGATATTTTTGGATTCTACGGAGAATTTTAATGCTATTTTATGTTGCATGTCCTATAACTAGGTTCAAGCGTTCTTAAGATACTTGACCTTGAACCAAAAATGAGCCTTCGGGGTACCAAATTTTAAAATCTCATATTTTTGTAAGTTTTGAAGATATAATCTTCATATTGTGCAGACGATCGGTAAATAATCTTAGGTTATCTATTTTTTCATTGAATTTGTCTATTTTTATACAAGGTGTCCTAAATTCAGCGGCAAACATTAACATTTTCAAAGCCGCTAAAGTCAAGTCTGTTTTTTTAAATGGGACACCCTATAACTTTATGCACTATCAAATGTAGAATTTAATTTTTTATCGAACTGTATTAAGGTTCCCTATACCTATTCGTAACCATTTTCGAAATAATCAGGTTTTTATTAAACTATCATATGTATTTGCTAAATGCTTACACCTTCCCGTAGTAGGCCATGGAAAAACAATTGTTGTGCTTTTCTATTCAACATCACAGCTGATTTGAAACTTTTAAATTAAAATAAAATAACCCTCAAAAGCTGATATTCTCAATTTATATTATATTCGCGCAGAATGTTACAAAATATTGGAGAGAACGTGCCATGTTTTTAATGAAGAACATCCTCATTTATCGCCAATGAACAAGAGAAAATTGAAGAGGATTGAAACGAAAGTTATAAAAAATTTAATAAATTGTTTACATTATTTTTAACCATATCTACTTTCGTTCGTTCTGTTCGAGTTCGAGACTGTTCTAAACTTGCTTTAGTGAACTTATAGCAATCTAACAATCAACAATAAATAAATAAAATAATAAAATTGAATTATAACAAATGTTCTATATGCTGTCCGTTCATTTAAAGACACATTTCAATTCTTCTTTGTACAGTTGCTGTGGCCCGTTGAATTTTTCCGTTTTCTAATTCGGCAAAAGCTGTTCGTATCCTGTCTAGTAAATCTTGTTGGTTATTTACTGGGGAAGCATAGACTTTACCTTTGATAAATCCCCATAAATAAAAGTCTAGGGGTGTTAAATCAGGCGATCGCGCTGGCTATCTCCAAGGGCCATTCGGACCAATCCAGCGATCTTCAACAATTCGAGATAATTGGAGATAAACTGCAGCGGAATTATGTGCTGGTGCCCCATCTAATTGATACCAAAAATTCTGCAGCTCACCAATATGAATTAGTTCTATAAATTCAGAAACCGTCCCTCGTAGAATTTCCAAATACTTATCACTGTTTAAATTGTCTTCATAAATACAGTACCGCACCTGATCATTTAATACTATGCCGAAAACATTGAAGCTAAACCTTTTTTGAGGACGCGTTTCGCGTAAAGCGTGCGGATTTTCTGCTGCCCAGAAATGTTCGTTTCTTCTATTTGTTATTCCTTCTTTAGAAAATTTCGCTTCATCGGTTCAAAATATTTTTGAAAGGAATTGAGGGTCCTCTTGAATTTTCAAAAACATGAATTCGCAAAATTCTACTCGTCGGACGTCATCACCAGGTCTCAAGGCTTGCACGTTTTGGAAGGAATAAGGGTGCATATGATGTTCGCTCAAGATTCTTTGGACAGATGAAAAAGAAATTTCCAAATCGTTTTCTGCAGACGGTATTGAACTTTGCGGGTTTGCGTGGAAATAATCTAATGTGTTTATTACGTTATCCTCGGCATTTGTCACTGGTTTCGGAACATTTTTTGTAACTTTAACCTTGCCAAAACGCAAAGTTTGTTTCAATCCTCTTGAATTTTGACTTGTTCATTGGCGGCAAATCAGGGTGGCGTTCATTAAACACACGACACGTTCTCTCCAAAATTTTATAACATTCTCCATGAATATAAAATAGATTGAGAATATCAGCGTTTGAGTATTCTACCATTCCGATTTAGAAAATCTAGTTTATCACTGACAACGATAGATAACGCATACTAATTATCTGTCATATTGGATATTGGATCTCAATTGTTTTTCCATGGCTCACCATTGGAACATGTAAACATTTAAGCAAATACATACGATATTTTTTATAAAACATAATTATTTCGAAAATGGTTACGAAGGGATATAGGGAACCTTAATACAGTTCGATAGAAAATGAAATTCTACATTTGATAGTGCATAAAATTATAGGGTGTCTCATTTAATTGCCGCTGAATTTAGGACACCCTGTATAAAAATAGGCAAATTCAATAAAAGAAAATAGAAACCTAAGATTATTTACCGATCGTCTGCAAAATATGAAGATTATATCTTCAAAACTTACAAAAATATGAGATTTTAAAATTTGGTACCCCGAAGGCTCATTTTCGGTTCAAGATCAAATATCTTAAGGACGCTTGAACCTAGATATAGGACATGCTACATAAAATAGCATTAAAATTCTCCGTAAAATCCAAAAATATCATAAAATATAGGGTGTTCTATTTAAAATAAGCAAGTTGATACCAACTTCCGGTTAAACCGGAAGTGACAGGAAGTTGAAAATATTTCAAAAAAGAAGTACTCCTTGAGCTTACCTTAATCACAAAATTTGAAATTTTTATCTAAATGGCATCATCTAAAACTTTTAATGAACGGTTTGCGTGAATAACCTTGTATAGTAGGATTATTAGTAATAACTACGTAAAAACTCTTAAAGGGTAGTAGTGGAAACAGTTGTAGCTACTTTAGCGCAAGCTGGGTTTAGTCAAAAATTAAGGCTCATATGGAGATGATCTGGTAATACTTTGGTATAAATTCAATATGCCGAAACAAGATGGCGGCCTAATGCAGCGTTAAAAAAGTTATTACTTGAAAAACTAATTATCTAATTTCACAAAAATCAAGTATTATGTAGGAATCAACTGGTAAAATTTTGGTACGAATCCTAGATGGCGGAACAAAGTGGCGGTTTAATAAAATATTTAGAAATTCAGACTGAAAAAACTTCTTAATGAACTGATTTCAAATGGTGTGCCATAACTAATTGTAGTTTAAAGAAAGATGAACTAGTAAAACTGTGGTACTAACTCAAGATGGTGGGACAAAATGGCGCCGAAATAAAATGTTTGTAATCTCAAAAAAATCACCCTATATCTTCGCGCTTTAGCGTCCCTAGATGCCAAAAAATATGTTTTACCAATTTCGTCGGTCCACCTTCCGATTTGCCTGTCTGCCTGTCATTTCATTCATCAGATTGACTTCACAAACAAAACGGTACTTAGGGAAGAATTGGTACATGTTACGTATTAAGTTGCCTTTTATTTACCCTTTAGTTTCAAAATATATTTATATACAATTGACTGTAAATTTTAGAGAAAAATTAAATGTGATATAAAGATAAACTGGTGCGAATTCAACATGACAACAAAATCGCGGTGTGTGTTAATGTAAAAACTTCTTATTGAATTCATTTTAAATTATGCCCCAAATAATGTGTGGCATAGGTGAAATATTGGTAGGGATCCTAAATAACAATGTACTGAACTAAATTGTTTCACACTTCTCTATTCCTGATAAAAGGAAATATTTATAATCAGGGAAGTTCCGGGGGTAAAGGAAATTTACTTATTTCGTTGTGTTAGTATTCAATTTAATTTATACAAAAAAATATAAACCAGAAAATAAAAAGGCATGCAAGGTTAACTTCCAGATTTGTAGAAGTAAACGTCACATCAAGTGTTAGAAGTTTATACCTATGACGATGCTACCCTTCCATTTCTCTAATTTGATACAACATTACGTTGGTATTATAGTCAAAAAACCCACTTTGAGCTGCCTCCTATATATATCACCTGAAAAATTAAAAAAAAAGCTGATATATTTACTTAACTTCTTATGTAAACTAGCCATTCCAACTTATTTCTCCCAACATACATCATTCAAATTGTATCCCTCATTTTGTTCTTCATAAAATCAGAAATTTTGGTTCCGTATTTCATTGTTTTTTCTGACATGTTGCTTCAATATGTTTCGTCGGATTGAATTGCCATTTTTCTAATTCGGTACAAAGTAGTTTGTTCTTGCAGAGCTTCATATTCCCTAATTATAGTCGAATGCGGTCTTATCTTGCGGGTCCAAAGGTCACCAACATTATGAATCAAATCAGAAAACACAGTGAATACCAAAATGTTGTGTGATTCTTTTATCGAGCTATTAAATCTCGATGGGCTATTTACAAATATACAGGGAGAAAGAAAATAGTTTTTATATTATATTACGCAATATTACTAAGATAGCCACTTAATATTATTTTATATATTAAATGCCGAGAAACTAAATAACAAAATTCGCTAAATATGTATATGATTAAAATTTTTTGGTTGGCAAAAACAAAAATACATAAAATGGCAAGCGCCTTAATAAAGTCGGAAGGCGGTTCGAATCAGTGCAACAATCAGGATATGTTCTGTTTATACAGCCACTTAATGAAAGTGGGATTTTTTATCAATCATCAAAAAGTATGAGCCCCGCTTGACCTAATTCCACCCCTGTGCAATTTTTTGTATTGTGACAAAAAAAAATTTATTTTGCAAAAATAATATACACTTTTGTTAAAAACACCAAAAACACAAGATAATTAATTATTACTTCCCCGTGAGTTTTTTTCAGATGTTTAAGTTTAAGGGTGCCTAGATGGCGGAAAACATATTTTCTCAATTCCGTCTGTCTGTAGGTTTGACTGTCCGTCAGTCTGTCTGTTCGCGGTATAGCTAAAAAACTACTTATCCGATTTCCTCAAATTTCAGTCTAAGATTAAGAGCCATGCATGCGAAAAATACGTGCTATATATATGTATATGTATATATATATATATATATATATATATATATATATATATATATATATATATATATCAAATCTAATAAAAAAAATTAAATTAAAATTCACTGGCTAATATCCAAGAGCCAGTGGCAAAAGTTCTGATAATCGGTATAAGGAATGTACAGAAACTTGCGCATGAAAAAAAAACATAATTTACTTCCGAAGAAGATAAGGAAATGTACACGAAAAAATCCAAAGGCAAAAGACTTAAGTTAAAATGCAAAAATGGATATTCATAATGCGATTTATGATTTATACACGTCAAAGACTAATATAATCCTTCAGAAACTTTTTAATATTATAGACTAAAAAATACCATTACCACTTAAAAAGTCCTTATCTTCTGAGTCGTCCTCAAATGGCGCAATGATCATTGGTGGTATTTCCACATCTAGAACTCGTTCTCGATTCCACCAATCCCATATTAATCTCTCCGTATGTTCCACAGATTTCTTCCAGTACTCCGGCGTAATATAACTTAACGAATCTGGCCAAACAATTTGCACTTCATCTGATGTAAGACCATCGTTCACGTGTTTTTCGTAATATGATTTTGCCCCAGCCCATATTAATTCTATTGCGTTAAACTGGCAATAGTATGGCGGCAGTCGTAAAACCTCATGTCCATTTTCCCGTAATATTTCATCTGCGGCATATATTGTTAATTTTTTAATAGATTTTGCCAGTAAAAGAAGTTCTAGTTTCAGCATATTGGGTAAAGGATTTTGTTTTTGTTTTATTAGCCAGTCATAAATATCACTTTTCTTCCAGCATGAAG
Source organism: Kuschelorhynchus macadamiae (assembly GCA_030620095.1). NCBI lineage: Eukaryota > Metazoa > Arthropoda > Insecta > Coleoptera > Curculionidae > Kuschelorhynchus > Kuschelorhynchus macadamiae. Next base: position 20,511 of record JAUTXW010001818.1, read on the forward strand.
TAGGTTGTTTATTTAACATTCTTGAATGATAACATGCATTGTCCAGAATGATTAAAGATGGAGCCTCTAAATTTGGAATCAGTTGTTCTTTTAACCACTTTTCAAACAGTTCACAGTTCATATTATCATGGTAGTCCAAACTTTTGGATGTTGAAGAAAACAGTAAACTTGCACCTGGGAGAAATCCTGTTGAAGAACCTGCATGCAAAATGATGAACCGTTTTCCCGTCCCACATCCCGTTTTTCTCTTGACACTTTTTACAGACTCGAAAATCTTAGAAGAAGAAAAATATTAGAAAATATCCAAGTCTCGTCTAGAAATACCACTTTTCTAAATTTCGAATTAAAATTTTCCGTGTATTTCTTTAAAAACGCTGATTTGCTATATGTGGCAACTCGCATAGAAATCTTCGATTACAGTCCTTTCTATATCGAAAACCCAACATTTTTATTAATTTTGACAATGATTTTAGTCCAATTTCCAATATGCCTCGATTTCTTAAAGCTTCTTTTAAAATTTTAAGGGTTATATTAGTTTTTGATATGTATAAATCGTAAATTGCATTACGAACATCCATTGTTACATTGTCACTTAAGTCTTCTGTCTTTGGATTTTTTCGTGTACATTTCTTAATTTTCTTCAGTAGTCAATTATATTTTTTTTCATGCACAATTTTCTGCACAGTCCTTATACCGATTCCCAGAGCTTTTGCTACTGTCTCCTGGATATTGGCCGGTGAATTTTTATTTTCGAAATATCTTATTAGATTTAATACCATTTATTTCGCTTGTGGATGCAAATAACCCGAAAATTGTTTTCTATTACTTATTTTGTCACTGACTTGTCAATCTGACTTTGAAGTGACATCGCTCAAAGATTTTTGCAACTGCTGGTATTTATATGTTTATCCTCTTTTTTCATATGAAAATATCATAGGTCTATCTAATTCATCTTCCAGATTTTATGCGGAGGATGTGATTACACGTAATAAAAGAAAAACAAACTTAAAAAGTTTGTCGTTGATAAATCTTATGACCCGCACGATAACACTGCTTTTGACTATAGTATTTGTTGCAGTGGTCTTATTTATAATTATATCTGTAAACAGTTTTGCTTTAACAGAATTATAAATTTACATATTTGTTAATAAATTGTAAGTACAATAAAACTTCAGTAGGATGAATAAATAATGTTTTCACGGTACTAATGTAAAGTTTGAGATTAACAGTTTTCGTTGATGTATCAGATCATCTTCTTATTTCTTTTCCTTTAGAACATTTTTGCCGTTTTTCGAGACAAATTAATAGTAAGAATGTTTTAGTGGAATAAATAACAGTAATTCATTTTCAGAACTTGTTGCTCTGTTGCTAAATTAGCTTTACTGCTGGGACTGTATACAATTTTTTTATACCTACGCTCTAATAATTTGGAATTTATTTACATCATTATTATATTTATGACCTAACAAATCATTTTTAAATTAAGTTTTAGCTTTTAATGGTGAAGCTCAGTGTAAAAGAATCTAATTTTAAGCAAGAATGGTTATTAGTAGAAATTTAAATAAATGCAAAAATAATACATACATAAATATACAAAAGGTATACTAATTCTGAACTTATTTATAAGAAATACATTTCTGGACACATTAATCACCGCTTAATAAGATGCGTTGCAACTTAACTGTCACTAGAATGTTGATGAAAGTTTTCCAAAACAACACAACGTCCTTTTTAACCTGAATTACATCAGATTCAATTCCTATTATGTTTACCTTAGTACCTATCCCTTCGTGATATGTTCATAGATTAAAAAAAATGTTATACATTCTAACAATACGCAGAATATGGTTTTATAAAAAAAACAATTTATCTTTAAGACAAATTGAAGGTACAAAACAACTGTCCCATACATTTTAATTTCAAATATCTCTAATATTTCTTTAAAATGAGCCAGTCAACAATCTGTCGACACCATAGCCTTTGGCCGATATTTATGCAGATAGCTTTCACGAAAGTTGCCTTATGGAATATTTTTCAAAGTCGATATTGGGATTGTCAATATTTCATGTTCTTTTAACTTCGCAGAATATGAATGGAACAGGAAAGCGCATTGTGAAGTTTATTTCTGTTCCACATCGACATGCTTTATTTGATGTCTGTTCGAATTTAGTACACAATTCCGTGCAGACAACATAACTTTTTTTTAAATATATGTTTTTCGTATTGCAGGGAAGTAGAAAAATTCGAAAAAATCCATCTTGTATCCTTCAAAGGTTTTTGCGATTTCAATACTTTGATTGCCCAGTACAGGATGTTAATTAATTACATAGCCAAACGTTGAAGATGAATTGCTGTTCTCCAATATTTCACCAGTTTTCTACTTATCACACACATTGGGCATAATTTAAAATAAATTCAATAAGTAGTTTTTACATTGACACACACCTCTATTTCGATACGTCATGTTGAATTCGAACCAGTTTATCTCTATATCGCATTTAATTTTTCTGCAAAGTTTGAACTCATTTGAATAAAATTTTTACGCTCATTTTTAAAAAACAATCTAGGAAACGTAAAAATTTGAAAAAATCTTGGAGGGTGATTTTTTCACAGTAATGATGCTTTACATTTACGAGGGAAGTAAAGACAAATAAACTCTATAGTTGGCGCATTACCTTTTTGGAATGACGTCACGCTGGTTTCAAATAACGTATTTCTTATATTATTTATATTTCAGCGATGATTCCTAACCTAAACGTATGCAGTGATGTAGACAGGAGGGGTGAGTTCAGCACTGGCTAAAGCGAATTTAAAATTGGCATTTTCTGTACAGAAAGCGCTGCAACTTGTCGAAAATGGCTGGCAAAAAATTAACACTCTCATTGCCATAAAAAAACCCTCATTTTGCACACTTAATACAAAAATAACTATTATAACTTCAAAAACTAAAATTATTTTGCAAATAAGACTTTACTAATATAAATTCTTTCATCTTAGTCTTATTCTTTGTTTGCAATGTAATAAATTGACCCCAGTTACCCATTTTCATCAAAATTATTTTAATTCTCAATTACAGACAATACTGAAAAAATATTAAGAAAAGGGGAATAACGAACGATGAATCCTTTACCTCCAGAATGTTTCAAAAACAAAAAGAGGTAAAAACAAAAATCACAGATTACTTAAAGAACAAAATAAGAGATATGATCTATTGCGTGTATGCTAAAAATGAATATGTTACAATGCAGACTTTGCTTTAAAAACTAAAAGAGAGAAATTAATGTATAACTAACTAACTTTAAAAATAAAAACTACTCCCTTTCACTGTCTTCAGAATCAGAACCAAATTCTTCATCGTCACTGCTGTCTTCGTCGGTACTAATTACAAGTGGCGCAATGTCTGAAGCATCACATATCTGTATTGTCTTCCAAGCTTCTTGGATTACCCTTTCTGTGTGGCAATGTATTGGTCGTATTTCCTCTTACACTCAGACCATACCATTTCAATAGCATTAAATTGACAATGGTATGGAGGAAGTCTTAGTATTTTGTGGCCCAAAGGTTTCACATATTCGTCAAGGTAGAATGTTTTTTCAATGTTACAATTTTTTTCTACAATGCTCCATATTTCATCCTTCATGGCCCTCTCTGGGAAGTCAATGTTCTTTTCTTTTAACCATCCAATCAATCTCTGCTTTGTCCATGATTTTCTTGGAATATCCTCTAAAAGGCCGGAATGATAGCTTGCGTTGTCCATCACTATCAAACTTTTTGGAGGAAGATTTGGTACCAGCTGATTTTTAAACCAATTTTCAAAATTTTGTTTGTTCATATTGTCATGATAATCTCCGCTTTTTAGTCCACATTTTAAATATTAAACTGGCCCCCTTAATAAATCCTTCCTTTGATCCAGCGTGAACTACAATATATCGATGACCTTCACTAGCTTTTTTAGAACTTGTAGACATAGTGTTATCCTGCCAGCTGTTTCTAAACGAACCTTTACTAAAAATCCAAGTCTCATCAATAAATACGGTGGTATAAGCATCTTGTCCTAGATTTTGATTTTTGACATATTCCCTCAAGAAATTGATTCTCTTGGGGACGATGTGGGGCAAATCCATCAGGTATTTTCTATTATTTGATTTCTTCCACTTAAAACCAATACTTTTTACGTATTTTCTTAGCGAGGTGATGGAAAAATTAAAATATTCATTTATCTCTTTTAGTTTTTTAAGCAAAGTCTGCATTGTAACATATTCACTTTTCGCATACATGCAGTAGATCGTATCTCTTATTTTGTTCTTTAAGTAATCTGTAATTTTTGTTTTTACCTCTTTTTGCTTTTGAGACATTCTGGAGGTAAAGGATTCATCGCTCGTTATTCCTCTTTTCTTAATATTTATGATTGTTGTATGGCTAAGTTTTGTTGCATTTGAAGCTCGTTCAATTATATTATCAGTTTGCGGAAGGATTCCATTTTTAGCTTGCTCTTTTTCCAATTGAAAAAAAGCCAAGATATTCAAAACTATTAGCTGTGATTGCTGATTATATCGTCGCGGCATCTTGCAAAAGTTTAAAAAGAATCACAACAAATCAATGTCAACTTTGACGAATATATTCTGAAAGACACATAACCAAAACCGGCATTGACTGTTGTAAAGAAACGACAATGAGTTTTTTCAAAATGTTTTTGTCACTGTCAGTTAACATAAATCAAACAAAAATAACCAAAAATGACGTCATTCCAGAAAGGTAATGCGCCAACTATATGTAATTACTATCGGTAGCTTTTCTAAATGATTAAATCATGTCAAAACAGTAATGCAAGATTGACAACTACGTCATATTTGAAACAGGCCAACTACGTAAAATTAAAATGTTCGATTTGGAAGCTGAAAGTAAAAAATCAACTATTAACACGTTGAGCGCCAAACCACCACCACCGTAACCATCGGTGGTCATTCTTGAAATGAATCGGTAGACAACGTGCTCACGAGTGGGCATCCCCTTGGTTACTTATTGGGACTAAGATTTTTTTTCGTTTATATTAATTGTTTGCAGCTGGTATGACTTTGTACTATTTATCTTTGATGAATAAAGCTTTATTTCCCTAATTTTACCGGTGGTCACTTGGTCCCAGAATGTAATATCACATTTTGGGCCCAAGTGTCTACCAGTGGGCATAATCCAAATTTGAATTTTTTTTGTTTTCTTGCCTTTAATTTCCTTTCCCTTCCTTCATAGCATGTTTCTTTTGTTACAGGCTTAATTAAAGATGGCTAGAAAATATTTACCGGATTCCGAGCTTGAAAATCTAAGTGAAGAAGAAGCAACGGGATTCTCTGATGATTCAATTACTGATAGGGACTTTGAACCAACAGGGAAAAGTAGTTCTGATTCAGAATCTGAAGACACGGACTTTGAGGTAGAAGATACAGGCAATGACTCTGATGAAGACCCAGATGACCTTGTACTTCTTACAAACTTGATAAATAATCGAACATGGGAAGCTCTTGATGGAAACCGATTAACATTTGCCGAGTTTCCGATCAATACAGGCGTGAACCCTGACGTTGCTGCCGCTTTAGCTGGAAAAGATCCTGTCGATTTTTTCAACTATTTCATCAACGAAGATATAATAAATCTAACCGGTTTGCTGCGCAAAATATCAGGGCAGCCTCAAATTCGGGTACTCCGCAAGCAAAATGGGTTGACACTGATCCGCCCGAAATGCGTAAATTCATGGGCATAGTTATTTGGATGGGCCTTCTTCAAGTACCACAACTAAGGGATTATTGGTCCAAGAGTGTTGTATATCAAAATAAAATTCCAACAGTCGAAATAGATTTGAAAACATATTGGGTATGTTTCATACTACAGATAACGAAAGACAAAGAAATGTTGATGATCGTCTTTATAAAGTATCTGACGTCCTGAATATGATCCAGTCCAAGTTTCAAGAAGCGTACACTCCCGAAGATATCGTATGTATTGACGAAAGCAATGTCCCATTTTGTCGAAGAATACATTTCAGGCAATATATAACTAACAAACGTCGTAGGTACGGTATTAAAGTCTTTAAGCTTTGTGTACACTTGGGCATTCAAAGTCTACACGGGCAAAGAAAAAGAGAAAATACATCTGTTTCAGAGAAAGTGGTAACCGAATTAATGGATAGTCTCTTTAATTCAGGGAGAACTCTTTTCACTGACAATGGGTATACGAGTGTTTCGTTAGCAGATAAAATGATTGAAAAGAAGACCCATATCGTTGGTACTTTAAGGGTTAATCGAAAAGGCAATCCTCCAGAAGTTACAAAAGCAAAACTGCGAAAAGGAGATGTGGTAGCCCGACAGAATAGAAATAAAACAATAGTTTTGAAATGGAAGGACAAACGCGACGTGTTAATGCTCAGCACAAAACACGACGATTCGGTTACAACATTTATGAAGAATGGAAAAGAATGTACGAGACCAGCTGTTGTATTAGACTAAAACAAAGGAAAGACATTTATAGATTTATCTGATCAGATGGCCGCATACGCTCCCTATTGTCGCCGCACGGTAAAATGGTATAAACGCTTACTTTTCCATCTAGTAACTGCTATCACAGTTGTAAATGCCCTATATCTATTCAATAAAGTGAATAACCAAAAGATGAATATAGCGATTCAAAGAACTTGTTGTTTCAAGACTGGTAGCATCTAACGATAATTTGGATATGTCGATGCTTCTAGCTGCCCGGCCATCAACCTCTAAAGATAACCAAATCCAAAGACAAGTTCACACATTAAAAGAAGTGGAGGGTGCAGTACCTGCTATAAAAATATGTCAAGGCAACACGGTTCGGCGTATGGTCGAAAAAATGCTAAAAAAGTGAACACTATTTGTGAGCAGTGTGAAAAACCAATGTGTTTAGTATGTTTTCAGAATCACAAATAATATGGAACTTCAAGTGTTAGTTTTAAATGTTTCTTTAGTTATAGTTCTTTTCATTTAAAACTGTTTTGTTTGTCTTGTTTTTATTTATAACTGACTGTTTTTAAAGTTATAAGGACTGTAAGATTTAAAAATGTTTTTTTATCTTGTTTCTATTTAGAATAACTACTGTCTTTAAAGTTATAAAGACCTATGTAGTATTTAAAAATGTTTTGTTTACCTAGTTTAAATTTAGAATAACTGTTTTCTAACGTTATCAGGACTTAAAATATATTAAACCTTACTATTTCGTCCAAAAAATGAAGTTTTCTTTCTCAAAAATCACTCAGTATTTTTTAGACAAGTAAAATTTTTCTACATTCTGGGACCGAAATTAAAAATTTTTAATGCTAAATGCACCCGTGAGCAAGCGGTCTTGAAATGTATTGTATCGTGTGACCACGGGTGGGCACGTTATCCTGACAATGAAAATCAATAATGTCCACCGGTGGTCACTTGGTCCTCCGTTGCAAAATCGAAATGCCCACCGGTGGGCACGTGGCGCTCAACGTTTTAAATGTCATATACTAATAAAAAACTGGTAATGAGCAGAATATAATAACGTAGGTTGTTTTATTTAAAAAGAAGACACAAATTTGAATAATTAACTAAATAAAAAGTATTAAATCTGAGATAAATGTAACTACATCACTGTATTCTAGGCAAAAATTCTATAAAGAGTAATTTTTACTTTTTTTATAAATTACAATATAACAGAATTGTGAGGGAGGTCTAAAAAAAATTTACTGTGCCAACTTTCGTCTTTACAAAAAGTAGCAACATTTCGCGAAAACCGCACTCTACTAATAAATAAAATACCCCGCAAATACAACGAAACGAGGACACCTTGTACAGGGTGTCCCATTTTGGGTACTTTTGCGGGGTATCTCCGTTATTTTTATAGATAGAGAGTTTTTGCGACACGTGCTACTTTTCCGTAAAACTAAAGATACCGTTAACAAAATTATCTTATCCCTTTCAGTTTTTAAGAAACAGGGCTAAATTAAAATGTTACATTTTCAGGCACCCCCGTAATGTAAAAATTGTTTTTTTCTATAACTTTTGCGGTAGAACTCAATTCTGCCTTCGGAGTTAGTATACAGGGTCAAGTTAAAAAGTTATTGCACCCTACTTTATTTTTTAAATGGAACACCCTGTATTTTATATAGACAAATTTTGCACAACCATCAAGTATTATTCTAGAATCAACTGTTAAAATTTGGTGTCGGTTTAATTATTTATTTAAAAATTCAGCCTGAAAAACTACTTAATTGATTGATTTCAAATTGTGTGCCATAACTAATTGTGGTATAGGGGTCAACTAATATAGTAAAATTGTGGTTTATAATCGTGGAAAAAGTCACCCTCTCCGCGTTTACATATCTTCCTGTTTTAACCTCCTTAGCCAAAAAATATTCTTTATCAATTCCGTCGATCCGTCTGTCGGTCTGTCTTTCTATCTGTCAGTTTGCGGCGTGGCTTAAAAATCACTTACCACATTGAATTCAAATTTTGATAAAAAATTAAGGGTCATATGGGGATGAACTGGTAATATTTTGCTAAAAATCCAATATGGCAAAACAAAATGGAGGCCTAGTGAAATGTTAAAAAAATATACTATTAAAAAACTATTCATTTATCTCAAATATGGCAAAAACGTTAAGTATTATGTTGGAAGCAACCGAAAACATTTTGGTACGAATCCAAAATGGCGGCATAATATAATATTTAAAAATTTAAGCTAAAAAACTACTTAATGGATTGGTTTCAAATTGTGTGCCATAACATATTGTGCTATAGTGGTCAACTAGTAAAATTGTGGTTTATATTCACGGAAAAACTCACCCTCTCCGCGTTTACATATCTCTCTGTTTTAACCTCCCTAGCCAAAAAATATTCTTTATCAATTCCGTCGATCCGTCTGTCGGTCTGTCTGTCTATCTGTCAGTTTGCGGCGTGTTTTAAAAATCACTTACCAGATTAAATTCAAATTTTGATAAAAAATTAAGGGTCATTTGGGGATGAACTGGTAACATTTTGCTAAAAATCCAATATGGCAAAACAAAATGGAGGCCTAGTGAAATGTTAAAAAAAATATTATTAAAAAACTATTCATTTATCTCAAATATGGCAAAAACATCAAGTATTATGTTGGAAGCAACCGAAAACATTTTAATACGAATCCAAAATGGCGGCATAATAAAATATTTAAAAATTTAGGCTAAAAAAACTACTTAATGGATTGATTTCAAAATTGTTGCCATAACTAATTGTGGTATAGGGATCAACTAGTAGAACTATATTAATAATTCAAGATAGCGGAACGAAATGATGCCCAAAATATATATATTATCAATTCTGTCGGTCCGTTTGTCGGTCTAACTGTCTATTTGTCACTTCGCGGCAGAGCTTAAAACCTACTTGCCCGACTGACTTCAAATTTTGATCAAAAATTAAGGTCATATGTGTAAAAATCCAATATTGTGGAACAATGTTAAAAAATTATTAATAAAAAAATTATTTATTCAATTTATTTAATTTTATATATTGTGACTATGTACTGAACTAAATTGGGTCACTCTTCATTATTCGTAACAAATGAAAAAAAATCATAACGAGGGAAGTTCCGGGTAAAGGAAATTTTTTACGATTTTGATATTCAAAATCTGCCTCCTGTCAGATATTGCCCTAGGTTAGGTGTGAAGTGCAAATTTAAAACCAATCGATTTGATCCTTTTCAAATTATCGTTCCCGCAAATTTCATTTTTATACACACACCCATACGTACAGATACCTTTTTTTCTATTTTTTTTGTATTCTAGGGATTCTAAAACGTTCGAAAAAACTTAAATTTTAAAGCTTATATTTTTCGGAATTTATGTTTACAAATGATCGGGGGAAAAATAGTAAGAGTCATTATATTTTATTAGCCTAAGAACGTAGCAAGCCACTATGAAAAAAGTGCGGCTATTCTGCAATAGATGGCGCCACAGGAATCTAGTTGCTTTCTTCCGTCAAGAGTGAATGCTCTCTAATTTTGACGAAATAACGGAATAAGCCACAAATTTTGTTTATTTCTAACAAAAACGGTGACAATAACGATATTTCGAGTGAAACGGATAATAATGTAATGGATAAGGTCTATTGTGAGTCGTGGCCAATCAACAGAGTTTGCAGAAAAAAAAGTTAAAACCCAACTTAAACGAAATCTGAGATTTGGATATACCAGTGCAAAATTGCAAGAAGAAACGCAGAGAATTGCTACATGGGGCAGAAACTACAAAATTTCATTCATCCTGGGATTTAGAAACATTTGATAAGCAAAACGCTTATTTATTTGATACAATCAAGAATGTCTGTAAAAAGCGAGTCTACCCAAGAAATCCAAAAGAAAGGAATCTTCAAGATCTACTGCGTTTAAGTACTTTGTAAAAATAAACAGGAAGGGCCAAGAAGCTTGCAAACAAGAGTTTTTATCGATCCATTGTTTACAAGACTCAAAAAGACCAGTTTGCACCCAGATAAACCATGGACTCCACACATCAAAAAGCGATGGTCGTGGAAGACACAAGAATCGGAAAAACAGGTTACCTATCCAGTCTGTCTATGACCACATTAATGCCATTTTGTAAAACCGGGCGGAGCCAATCGGTTTAAGAAGGTCGGCCAAGAAATCTCTGTAAAGCAGTGGTGTCCCATCGTTCTTTAAATAATATCTGACTCCTTTTTGACTATACGCACTTCAGATAATTAAAAAATGTAACTATGCTTAATGAACCTTTATCTATTTTTGTCTGTTTTCTTTCGTGTACCGCACTTCTATATCTCTTTTGTGTTGCAAAATCGGCAAACTTTCGAATTTTAAAATGATGTAATTTTGATTTTTCTTGATCGATTTACCTATAAATATATTTTTTCTTGAGTTCTATCATTAACGGTTCTCGGGCTACTGCCTACGTCCACTATTATTAGACCACCCAGTATAGTGATACACGATTTACAAGTCCAGATTTTACAAGGGCAGCCAGCATCAGATCCAGTGAACGAGATTTATCAAAATTTTAATTTATGCAGTTCGACTTTGGGTTACTCAGGTATGCCAAAAGTGGCCGTCTGTCTCCGTTTGTCATATTACTTTATACAGGGGCCGTCACTGTGAAGTACTATACAGGGCGTTTCCTAATTACGTGCTGATGTTAAAGGGGGTGTTTTCATGTCCTAAAAGTCTTAACTTTTGAGATACAGCATGGTAAAGTTTAAAAAGAAAAAAATTTTTTTTTCATTCAAGTTCTGAAGCTATTGTAGATAACTGCATGAAATTTGATACACCTCTTTTATGCATTAAAGAGCATACGGATTTACCCAGGTTAATTACATATACACCCCACTGGTAGATATTGCAAAAATTGATTGTTAATAAAAAATGCCCTTTTATGCATAAAATACGTGTATCAAATTTCACACAGTTATTTATCTATAATAACATCAGAATTAGGAAAAAAATCTTTTTTCAAAACCCTCTCCAAAGTTAAGACTTTTAGGTTCATAGTAAACTTTTTTCTTAAAAAGCTCCAAGAATCACCCCTCTTTAACATTAGCACGCAATTAGAAAAAGCCCTGTGTAATACTTCACAATGACGCCCCCTGTACAAAATATATCGTTTATTTTGGCACGTGCGCGAAACAAAACCATTTGATCGCAAAAGCCGATTTAAGGTTTTGTACCCGTACGGAAAATCTGTTTTGTTCTTTACAGCACGAAGTAGGGGTTTGCAGGTCGGAACCTTCTTCAAGTTTATATAAAAATCCTCTATTGTTGGTCGAATTACTTCAAAATCACCATCGTCAATTTTATCTTTGTGTGATAATCAGGGTCTTTTTTACCAGAAGATTTTAAAGGTGAAGTAGAACATGAGCGATCATTATGTTCTCTTTGAATTTATCTTACACCACTTTCCGAAACACCAGTGTAAAATGCAGCGCGTTCTGTTCGATTTTGAATTGGAATAGTCAAGCTATTATTTTCAGCTTCTTTAGTACAAGCCTCTATAACGCTCGCAATAACTTCACGTGCACCGCTTCGAATTGTTTTTCCTCTTTTGCTCGCCATCGTTACTTCGAAATAATAATTCAAATTCAACGCAACACATTTATATAGAAATGAAAACAAATGCTCGAAATGTATAGGCGCCACTGGAAATAGCTAAAACCTTCTAGCGGCAAGTGCATGGAGACTCTAGGCACATCCCAGTTACAAGTGGACCACTGCGAAATTTACTAAATCCTCGATTAATTTTCCGTACCTCTTAGCTGGCGCACTTTACAGGTGAATCGTTAAACTATTACAACAAATAAAATAACATAAAATTTATTTGCGTACACAAATTTTACTTTTCCGCTTGCTTAAGACTATGAACCTTTATTTTAAGGACCGCCCGGTATTCTTTCGTGTCCCGCACTTTAATCTACAAAAACGCTACATTGATCACGTTATATCTATATCATCTCTATACAAAAAATGTCATATTCCTTAGTGCCAAGAATGGAACATTAATCCTGCAAAAGAAAACCGATATCGCAAAAATTTTTGTTCTTAATATAACATTAGTTTTAAGATTCCTAAAAGCGACACATGTGCAACATTTGATGAATATAATATTTTGCTTTACAAGGGTGATGAAAATGAATTCAAAAAATAATTAAGACAAACTCAGAATTGCATCAGACACTAGCCAAAGCGTTGCAGTCAAACATGAAGTATGAAACCCAAAGGTCCAGAAATAGAGATGAATTGGAAGCTTTGCCTGTTCCTCAAACTATAGTAGGTAAATCTTTCTACTTAAACAAAATCTGAATATATAATTTAGGAATTTATCATGGTAAAACTTGAAAAAGTTTTATGTATATGTAGACGGAAGATGTGGCTAAACAAGGCTCCTGCGAAATTGCCAGCTGTCTTCTCAAATATATCAAAAAAAATCCTCCCACTCCTAATAAACACCTAATCATGTTTACTGATAAATAAAAATAAAAATTGGACCATTATGGCATTATGGCTTCACCTAGTAAGAACTTAAGTGTATAAATCTATTAAACATCGATTCCTTATTGCTGCGCATACCCATTTATCATGCTATCGAGACTTCGGTTCAATTGAAAAACACAAAAAATACAAAAAGGACAGGTTTATTCCTCTGATGATTGAGTAGAAGCTGTCAAAGAATCGAGAATTCCATTTACGGTATACAGAACGAATCAGGATGACTTTTTTCGTTTGAAAAAATCAGTAAACCACTTAATAAAAAGAAGTTAGCAGATGAAAAACAAATTGAGGATTTCTCTAAAGTACAGTGCTTCAGGTTCGAAGAAAGTCATCATAATACAATGTTTATTAAGCATTTTTTAAATTAAGGATCATTCAAGGAAGTCAATATTGGGAAAAGAGGTCATAAAATACATTAAAATGTAAGTACGTTGGCTCAATTACTATTTCTTAACACTGGAACCTGTGGTGGACGATAGATCAAAATACAAGAGTTCTAACCACACTACACCATAACTTGTTACGTTCTGGACGCGCGTTTCGCTAATCAAGTTAGCATCATCAGCAGATGATATAAACTGTTTATATTATCTGCGGATGATGCTAACTTAGTTGTGGTGTAGTGTGGTTAGGACTTTTGTATTTTGATCAATTACTATTAATAAAAAAAAGTTGAAGAATTTAAGTGTTTTGCTTCCGTATATTCCTCAAGTTTATTATAACTATTGTACTAGTATTGGTGTCAAATCCACTGCCAATGAAACTGACCATGAAATGGTCGAAGACCAAGGTTGTGAAGTCGAAAATATCGAAGGTGACTCGGAATTCGTTATTATTATATTATTATATGTTCATCCGCATTTTTCCCTATTGCCATGTTGTTTTGATCTATATGTGTGTGATACAGATATAAAATTTATGGTTACATTATCATCCATCCAATTCCAATTTGTTTTCACGTCGCTATAAAAGTGTATGTAAGCAGATGTTGGCCGGGAATTCTACAATATAAAACTGCCGATATAGCTTTAAGGAAGCCTACAGGTACTTTGTTATGCACGACGATATTCTTGACGAGGGTGTATAAAAAATATTGTTTATCGTATGTTTTTGTAAGATTTCATTCTTTGCTATAAATAACTTGAATCATTTTTATATGCCAAGCAATAAAGGCTCCTAACAAATATATGTACTATTAAATTACATAGACAATATGTCCATTCGACCGGTAGTGTCGTATGTAACAGCTCCAGTACACCGGATATCTAACAAACTAATAGAGATTATTAGCAAAATTTTTAACTTTAAACCTAAATATAGTATAAAAAACAACCTCGAATTTATTAATACTATTAAAGATACAACTATTCTCAATAACGCTATTTCAATTTCTTTGGCTTTGCAAAACTTGTTTCCCCTTATCCCCCCTACCGGAGGTATGAACTTAGTGGATAATTTGCTAGTAAAAAAACATGGTCAACCCTTTTGTTAATAATGGCATATTGGATTTGCTGGCAGTGTGCCTAGATCAAATTTTAAATTAATTGACTATTTAGGTAAAGAAGGTTCAATAATGGATAAAACGTTAAATCCTATTTTAGCTGAAATATTTCTTAATAACTTAGAACGAATAATAAATAATAACCCTGTAAGAGACAAGTTTATTTATTGGTACAGATATGTTGCCGATATTTTGGCTTGTTTCACAGGAACAGAGAGACAACTTAACCCTTTCTAAATTCTATTAATAAATTACATAAAAATATAAGATTTACTTTAGAATTAGAAGAAAATAAGTCCATACATTTTTAGGATTTAAAAATCACAAACAATAATAATAGACACTATCGTACACACATATAACAATACATATTGCATCAAACCACCCATTCACACATAAGATGGCAGCTTTCCATAGTTTTGTACAGGATTTTTTCTTATAATTTGCCACCCCTTTAAATCTTTTATTTCAAAAGATACAAAAAGTTATTAACACGAAAGTTGTAGGACTTTATCTGAAGATTTACATAGCGCTAAAATCAACAACAAATGACTATCGTAAAATATAGAAATTACCATGAACTTTGTTATTTTGAATAGAATACGTTGTATATTTTTAAATTTTTAGATGCGCCTCATTGTCCTCTTTTCAAAAATATATAACATCTAGTTTTTGAGCTATTCCCCTTCAAAAAACACATTATGATGACTTTATTTGATCTAGATAGCCGTGGGTACAATTCGTCCATTATGATTCGTGAATCACCCTAGCCATGAAGTGTCAAATGAAATAAAAATTTTTTTGAATGAAAATAATATATTATATTCACGTTTTATGTTAAATTTATATATTTAAAGCAAATTAAATATTAAAAGTTATAAAAAAAAACACTAGTTTATTCTGATATAATATAATATATGTAATTAACAAACAACAAATACAAATGCTAATGATTAAACAAAGTTTTTCAAAATCCGTAACGATTTTTTCCATACTGCAGATACAGAAATAAATTATGTGATAGTATAAACTAGAAAAAAATATTTTTATAAATACGTTTTAAACATCTAGATTTCAGGATTTAATAAAAAAACTTAGATCACGTTTTTCTCGTAACGATTGAACTGTGGTTTATTACTATTTTCTCCCGAGATCTTCAAATATCATTTACTAATTTCCAGTATAAGTTAATTAAAACCTATTTGAACAAAAATTATAAATTCGCCTCCACTGTTCGTTCACTTTATGTCATGAGCGCTATAAAACTCTTTGCTGTAACCAAGAAAAACGTCTCCCATAATTTATTCAGAAGCTGTTTTGCTCTATGTTCTTTCTCAATTTGTCTTTACTTTAGTTCTCTTTCTAAAGCACTCAGGGGATAATAGATGACTGCGAGTAGGGGCCTACGCTGTTGGCTAATTGAAACCTAACTACTGCTAATACGCTTTCGCGGTTTTTCGTATTTGTCGGTAGTTGAAAGTATATATCTCAATTTTTAACCAAACCGAGGAAGAAATAAAAAGAATTGTTAAGTAACAGTTGGGAAATAAAACATTTGGCTTTTTAGTGGTACAAAATTTCATTTCAAAAACACTTACATGTCGAGTGAAAGTGAGATAGTTTCCTAGTCTCCCACTTTGTTAGCGTTTGCGATATCTATTTCAAATCTGGAGCACTAACAGAGTTTAATATACTTATCTAACACTGAATATGATAGAAAAATACTTTTTAATAACATAGTATTGTAAAGATAGCAAGTAAAAAGGAACTTGAAAAAACAAAGCCTGCTTTTAATATATTTTATTTGTAATCAAAACAGTTACCCAGTTTGTCAACACTAGGGTTGAAATGTAATTATAAGTAAAATTCTTACTGAATATTCTCTGTGGTCATAGAGAAAATTGCGTATATTACTGGTGTGAAAGTTATGGTGTTCAATATTTCTTATATGTTAAACCATTTACATAAATAATAAGTATTTTGTTTCACTTTTCCTGATCAAAGAATTTTTCTTGGAGAAAAGTTCCGCACTCTTTAACTAAAGTTTTTTACTCTGTTTGCTAAACTGAATATCACATGTACCATCCTGCCCAAAAAATTCTGGGGCAGCAAAATTCTCGTTGTTGAGTAGCTACTAGACTATAAAGAGTATCTAAAATCTATTAAGGATAGGTTATCGTTGTTGTCATGGAAGTGAAAAGGTTAAACACAAAAATAATAATACTACCTTTTTTAGAAATACGAGGAGAAATGAAAATAACGTTTATTGTTTTAAGATAAATCGAAAATAAAAATAAGACTTTTTAATATCTGGTAGCTGCACTGTTATTATCGATTAATGCTCGCAAAAGTCGTGGCATGTTTAGTACTAGGTTTCTCGTATACTGTTACGTTTTTTGATCCCATGCTTCGGTTATCCTTTGGCGCAATTCGTCCTGATTTCTAGGTTGGAAATTGTGTTTATACATAAACTTTACCATTTCACCCCAAACGTTTTCTATCGGGTCGTTATCGGGGCTTTTCAAAGGCCACGGCTGAACACGAATATGATTTTCTTCTAAATCTGTTGAACTATACGGGCCTTATGTATAGGAGAATTATCGTGTTGGAATATAAAATCTTGACCATATACTACACCGACTGATGGTATCATAACTTGGTTTAGTATATTGCAATATAGTTGTGCACTGAGTCTTCCCTGTACTATTTGGCAAACTCCTGGGCCCCTTGCACTAATCCAGGCCCAAACGTTTATAGAAAAGCGTCCATTTTGATTTGTTTTATGAGGATATTTTTCATCGTATCTCGTACCTGAAGGCCCTTGTCTCACTGTTACACTATTGAAAGGTTTTTCATCGGAAAATATTATGTTTTCCCACATATTATTTTCATTTATGTATTCATGAGCAAATTCTAATCTTCTCTGCTTATTTGCTTCAGCTAAAAATATTTTATTTGCAGTACAGCAACTTTTTATCTCTGA
Source organism: Kuschelorhynchus macadamiae (assembly GCA_030620095.1). NCBI lineage: Eukaryota > Metazoa > Arthropoda > Insecta > Coleoptera > Curculionidae > Kuschelorhynchus > Kuschelorhynchus macadamiae. The sequence goes on from JAUTXW010001818.1 coordinate 38,018, forward strand.
ACTACGAATTCTACTACGAGCTGTATTAGCCGAACCAGGTAAATGTGTCTCTTCTTTAGCTTTTATTGCGGTTTCAAAGGGATGATCTCTTAGAAAATTAAGTAACTCTATATCTTAAACGTTATTAGAAATTTTGGGGCGACCCAAAACACTTCCATATTCTGCAATTGTGTGCTTAGCCAACAGCATGGTGCTTTTGCTAATTCTCAATTCATATGCGATGTTTCTTATTTGATGACCATCTCTCAATCGCGAGTAAATAATCGCTTTTTGCTCGGTGGTTAACGCGGGTATTTAAATATATATACATATTTTTTCACAGATCCGTCAGTCACAAAATTAATTAAACTAATAACTTCAAAACAAGCTAATAGTCTGGAATATTTGCTTTGCCAGATCTTTCTTCGGCACCTGAAACCAAGAACACTTGTAAATAAGGTAACCTAAAACTGCCACTGCCTACTTGTTTTCACTTTAAAATCTCAAACTAAACTGAATCACAATGTGACCTCGCGGTGCGCTTATATAGCCTTTAGAAAAGGATGGAATGATCTAGAAAATTCTAGAATAATCTAAATACTACAGAGTAAGAAGAATTAAGCCTAACAGGACATTCGAAAACGATTTTTGACACTATCATAGTCGTTGTATGGTTAAAAATTAAGGTCTAGTTCAATAAAGTAACAAATAATAAATAAATTCAACTAAATCTTAACAAATCCATAACTAGGGCTAAATTCGCAATATTGTCCCCTTCCCAGAGTTGATCTTTTTGGATTGTATAACCAAACTTTTTCACCGACTGTAAATCCAGTGTGACTGGCTCGTAGATCATAACGTGACTTCATTCTATCGCTTTCTATAGGTAATTCATGGCGGACCTCTTTATGGATTTCTCTGAGGCGCTTACTTACCTGGCTGGCATAATCCGTAGTAGTTATCTTATTGTCAGGAGGTCGTCCCGTCAAGAGGTCGACTGAAAGCTGTAAATCAGACCCAAATATTACACTGGCAGGTGTTTTTCTAGTGGATTCATGAACTGCAGAGCGATAGGCCAGTAAAAATGGTTAAATTCATTTATCCCAGTCACTTTGTTGTTCATTAACTTGGATTTTCAGGTAGTTCTCCAAAGTTCTATTAAATCTTTCAACCATTCTATCTGACTGGGTCTGACTGATCTGGGTCTTCTTGCTGATCTTTGGATAACATTTTAGAGTCCACTCTTGAAGTGCTGTTCTTCGGCAGTGAAAATAGTCAGGATCTTCTCTTTCTTCGTGTCTGTTACAGTGTTTACATTGTAACCCTTTCCGATGTTCAACTTTAAAGTCATATTCTTGTAGGCACTGCAACCACCTGGCTATTTGCCCTTCGGGATTCTTAAATTGTAGCAACCATTTGAGTGATGCATGATCCGTCCCTAAAGGGAATTTTTGCCCGTACAAGTACTTATGAAAGTGCTCCAATGTTTTAACAATAGCCAGTAGTTCTTTCCTTGTCACACAGTAGTTGCGTTCAGGTTTAGAAAGAACCTTGCTGAAATAGGCTATTACGCACAAAATTATATCTTCTGTATGAGTCATTTTTTCATTTTTTTTTAATATTTTCAGCCCTCTCCTCGCAACCCTTTAATTTGTAGCAACCACAACGTTTCATTCAAATGGCTACCTACGTCATGTGGGGTTCTATATAGGGTTACCAACTTTTTGTACGGGAAATTATGTATTTTAAGGTCGGAGAACTAAAACAAACAGTATTTTAAAAAAAGTAGACGGTATTATATTTTATTGAAATGACGAAAAGAAATTACTACAAAGAGGTTCATGTTCATGCTTGAAACTCGACGAATGACTGACTGACTTTTCGTTTAACGTCCTTAAGCTGCTGTAACTATATGGACGTCTTTATGGTTCCCTCTGTGAAAATATCAACAAGAGTTCACATTAAAGAAGATCAGGGAAAGCCCTTACCCTTATTTGCTGAAGCTAAAAGGATTCACAGAAATAAGTATATATTGTCAAACTTTCAAACCACATACTCAAAAAATTACAAATGCTCTCAGCTGCATTAGGGTGATTTGGTAAGCACGGCGGATTAATAGGACCACTTTCTATATCCCGTTGTAGGGAATTGTATAAGAGAGAGGAGGATGAGGTAGTGAATACAATTCTCTACATTCGCCAATTGGACTATCGACGATTCCGAAATATATGGGAATGAAGCGGCACTGTGTAGTGATCGCTTCTGATTCTGCACATAGTAACAATTTCCTTCCTTTTCAGGCGTTTCGATGCTGTAAACCAGGGTTTGATATATGGGTGTTTTGTTGGTGAGACAAATCTGTTTCCATCTTCCCTTCATTGTCAAAGAAATGTTTTGTATGAAGGGATAGATTCTCTGTAATCCACTTTAATATTCGTAACAGTTCTGAGAAGTATTTCCAAATTTACCAATTTATCCGCTTTTTCGTTTCTTACTGTTCCCAAGTGGTTTGGAACCCAAGCCAAAGATATGCTAAAGTCCCTGTTTCCTATTTCATCAATTTTTGTCTTGATGTCTACAAAATTAATGTCTTTGTCTTTTTATAATATTTCCAGATGTTATATAGAATTCCCTGGGTGTTTTCCTTTTCGTTGTCGGTAAAAAAGAAATGAAAACATCGCCTTTCATCATTGACATTTTCCAACAAACTCCTCTCGCCTGCAAGCTCCTGCAAGCCCAATAATCAATGCTACTTTCATAAATAAGTACAAGGAATGTTAGTTTTAGTTAATACCCTTGAGGAGGACGGCTAAATTTCTAAATTTGCTGATATCAATATTGAGTTTAATAGATATCATTGTTCTTATCGTAGAATTAAACGCCGAGAGAGATGAAGGCCTATAGTTAGTAGATAACTCCACGAAGTATACAATAAGTACCTTTTCATTCCTATAGTTCTGCAGATTATTTTCTCTCTGCAACATTTTTGAAACCTATTTTGGCCTAGATTTTTCGGAAAACAACCCGTCAATTGCCTTGGATGCTTCCTGCTCAATATCCGAAGGAATGCTTCTTTCTGAATCACTCATTTTGACTAAAGAAATTAAAACTGTCAATAAGATCATTTAAATTGACATTTCTACAGGAAACAGTGTGGCAGGATTAAAGAGCAAACAGGTAACAGCTAATAGAAAGGTGATTTATGCTTGCTTTAAACTTTATAAAAAATTTGTTTAATAAAACTTTGTGTGTATTTTAACAGTTGCGCGTCAGACGTAGATGAAATGGTGTACAATACATGTGAGTTAACCTCATTATGAATCAAATCGGAAATAGAAAACACTGTAAGGAGAATACCAAAATTTTTTGTAGTGAATGCGGTCTTATATCGTCACCAACATTATGAATCAAATCAGAAAAAGTGAATACCAAAATTTTGTGTGATTCTATTTACAAATATAAAGGGAGAAAGAAAATAGTTTTTTTTTTTATATTACGCAATATTATTAAGATAGCCACTTAATATTATTTTATATATTAAATGCCGAGGGACTAAATAAGAAAATTCGCTAAATATGTATTTGGTTAAAATTTTTTGGTTGGCAAAAATAAAAATACACAAAAAGGCAAGGGCCTTAATAAAGTCGGAAGGCGGTTCGAATCATTGGAACAATCAGGATATGTTCTGTTTATACAGCAACTTAATGAAAGTGAGATTTTTTTATCAAAATCACCAAAAATTATGAGCCCCGCTTGACCTAAAAATGTAACCACTTATACAGTGTCATTTATTTAAATGCGGGCCACCCCTGAGCAAAGAAAGCTTGTTTTTTTTTTGTATTGAGATAACAAAAAAAAATATTTTGCAAAAATATTATACACATTTGTTAAAAACACAAGATAATTAGTTATTACTTCCTTCGTGAGATTTTGTTATTTATATATATATATATATATATATATATATATATATATATATATATATATATATATATATATATATATATATATATATATATATATATATATATATATATATATATATATATATATATATATATATATATATATAGACTGTATTTTTCGTTAGCCCCAAATTTCTGGTAAAGCGATTTTACTGATTTTGATATATCAAATTTTGTCTTATAATGAATAAAAAATTTAAAATTAGAACAAGTATTCTATAAGTATTTATTTATTGTCTACAAAACTACAAATGTATTAAAAAAGTAAGCAAAAAAATGGTGTCAAAACTAATAAAACATTTTTAAATTAAAATTCACTGGCTAATATCCAGGAGCCAGTGGTAAAAGCTCTGAGAATCGATATAAGGAATGTACAGAAACTTGTGCACAAAAAAAAAATATAATATATTTCCGAAGAACATTAAGAAATGTACACGAAAATATCCAAAGGCAAAAGACTTAAGTTACAATGCAAAAGTGGACACTCATAATGCAATTTATGATTTATACATGTCAAAGACTAATATAATCCGTCAGAAACTTTTTAATATTATAGACTAAAAAAATATCATCATCACTTAACAAGTCCTCATCTTTTGAGTCGTCCTCAAATGGCGCAATGATCATTGGTGCTATTTCGACATCTAGAACTCGTTCTTGATTTCAACAATCCCATATTAATTTCTCCGTATGTTCTACAGATTTCTTCCAGTACTCCGGCGTAATATAATTTAATGAATCTTGCCAGACAATGTGCACTTCATCTGATGTAAAACCATCGTTCACGTGTTTTTCGTAATATGATTTTGCCCCAGCCCATATTAATTCTATTGCGTTAAACTGGCAATGGTATGGCGGCAGTCGTAGAAACTCATCTTCCCGTAAAATTTCATCTACGGCATATATTGTTGGTTTTTTAATAGATTTTGCCATTAAAAGAAGTTCTAGTTTCAACATATTGGCCAACGATTTTGTTTTTGTTTTATTAGCCAGTCATAAATATCACTTTTCTTCCAGGATAAAGTAGGTTGTTTATTTAAGATTCTTGAATGATAAGATGCATTGTCCAGAATGATTAAAGATGGAGCATCTAAATTTGGAATCAGTTTTTCTTTTAACCACTTTCCAAACAGTTCACAGTTCATATTATCATGGTAGTCCATACTTTTGAATGTTGAAGAAAACAGTAAACTTGGACGTGGGAGAAATCCTGTTGAAGAACCTGCATGCAAAATGATGAACCGTTTTCCGTCCCACATCCCTTTTTTCTCTTGACACTTTTTACAGACTCGTCCTGCCAAGATTTCGAACCACTTCCATTAGAAAATATCCAAGTCTCGTCTAAAAATACCACTTTTCTAAATTTTGAATTAATATTTTCCCTGTATTTCTTTAAAAACTGGATACGCTGACTTGCTATATATGGAAACTCCCATAAAAATCTTCGGTTACAGTCCTTTTTATATCAAAAACCCAACATTTTTATTAATTTTGACAACGATTTTAGTCCAATATTCAATATGCCTCGATTTTTTAAAGCTTCTTTTAAAACTTGAAGGGTTATATTAGTTTTTGATGTATGTAAATCGTAAATGCATTACGAACATCCATTTTTACATTGTCACTTAAGCCTTGTGTCTTTGGTTTTTTCGTGTACATTTTTTTGCACAGTCCTTATACCGTTTCCCAGAGCTTTTGCTACTGTCTCTTGAATATTGGCCGGTGAATTTTCATTTTTGTAATATTTTATTAGATTTAATACCATTTTTTTTTCGCTTGTGGATGCAAAAAAACCGAAAATTGTTTTCTATTACTCATTTTGTCACTGACTTGCCAATCTGACTTTGAAATGACATCGCTGAAAGATTTTTGCAACTGCTGGTATTTATATGTTTATCTTCTTTTTTCATATGAAAATATCACAGGTCTATCTAACTCATCTTCCGAATTTTATGTGGAGGATATGATTACACTTAATAAAAGAAAAACAAACTTAAAAAGTTTGTGGTTGATAAATCGTATGACCCGCACGGTAACACTGCTTTTGACTATAGTATCGGATTCAGTTTTAGAAGACCTATAGAGTTTTCATATGACCTAGATTGATTGTCATCTGAAGAAAAGTGGTGGCGTCTAAAAATTAAGGGGTTACATGGAAAGGGCTGAAATTATTTAACCATTTAAACCACTTCACCTGTTCCAACGTTTTTGTAAAAAATGACTAATACAAAATGTATGTTTTTTTAATTTTAGTTGTCTAAAAAAGAAAAACAATAATATTTCAGAAAATAAACACCACTTAATTGGTGGTATACAGGCGACATGTGACACATAGGCGTGTTAAAAATGCAAATCAAGTAGTGAAAGGATGCATAGGCATCTATTTGGCATTCGTAGTTGTGAGTGATTACAAATGCTGTCTTAATGCGTTTCAAGTGATTTTTTGTGCTAAAATTAATAGGGATTGCTTTTTTAAAATCAATATGCTTGTTAAAAGTGTATTGTATAAAAAGCACGACAGTAAAATTTATTGAAATTGACATTCCACACAACCAACAAAAAAACTACACTGGAACCAAGTCTCTATCTTTTTCAATGATAAATTCTCGCTAGGCGATAGATTTGATCGTTTTACTTTGTTACTTATCAATGGATGGGAGCCTCTATTTTTATATAGCCTGGGTGTACAACTATCGTAACCCTTAAAATTTGAATAATAATTTTAAAAATCCCAAGCGAAAAGAACTTGGCAGTCAAGAAACGACCTCAATGTCATTCGGTACATATCTTATTTTTAACGCAATATCTTTATCGATGGATAAAATTTTTTAACACAACATATCGTACTATCAATTCTTAACACAGAAAAACCAAATCGTCATTTATCTCGAACTTCTTCTGAGATTTTTTCGCCCCTTTCTCGCTTTCTATTTTCCTTTTTGCCCTCGTACGGACGGATACTTAAAAGGATAATAAATGGCAACACAGAAAGGGTGTTACCTATCACGATAATTGAACGGGGTTCCTGTAACCGGTTTTAATGTTTTTGTTGAACGGAAATTTTGTATCAATTTGCTCAAACGGAAAAGGTCGAATTCGGCAGACAATCGTCAAAATCTTTAAAGTTCGATTTAAAACCAATATGTCAGGCAAAAAGTCGCATGGAAGAGTTACTTTAAATATATATAATAAGTATGACTGTGTCAGAAAAAACTTAGTGGAAATTCATAATAATATATAATAAGTGATATACAGAGTATTCTATATTCTATGGTACGTTAAAAGTAACTCGAAAACGAAAAGAAATATAAATTATTATTATTATTTCAGATTACGTTAGCGAAATAGAGAATAATAGTTATTAAAATGCGGATATTTTAAATTTGTTTTATATTCACGGAGAGTGTCAAAGAATTGTTGCAAGAAGCTGCACAAGATGTTACTGGTCCTTTTTTTGTGAAACAAAGATGTTTGGTTTATAATGGTCTATTCTGAAATTTGAAGATAATTTTATATTTAAGTTGACGTAATTAAATTACAACTAGTTTACTTTCCTTTACACACATGATATTAATGCAACTCATTCACCTTCGTTTCAGTGGTTACTTTTGAATATAGACAATGGATATACTTTTTTAATTCAGCACGTTTTGTGACTGATTGATGTGTATCGGCTGTATTAGAAATTTGATTTATCGCATAAATAAATCATTTTGAATTGAATTTCCCGTACAGCAACGCAACCGCAACCCCACATACACGGGTTATTAGTATTTTTTGATGTTATTGTTTTGTTTTTAAATGACTACATGAATTGATTTTTCTTAAAAACATCTATTTTAACTAATAATTTGATTAATATTTTTTCTAAAAATTGATATAGGCCTGTTGTATTTTTGTTTACGTCCCGTTGTAAGGTTCCTGCTAGTATAGATATTGTTTTGTTTTTAATATAAATGTATCATAATAGACATTTTTTTGTCACTTTAATGTGCGCTCGCTAAATAAAATTTATCCAAATTATCTGTTTTAAACGTTAACTTTTGAAGGAGTTGAGTTACCTTTTGCTCCAGTTTTGATGATTTTTCCGAGTATCTAATTCAAGAATACAAGTGTGACAACTGCCGTAAAGAGTTTTCAGAGAAAGACAAATACAATAAACTTCGTTGTAGTGGCGAGTGTAAACGATCTTTTTGCATGAATTGCACGGGCCTTGATAAGGCTACCACAAAAATCTTGATATTACAAAAATCAACCCACCTCCGATTTTTCTGCGCCCTGTGCGACTCCCCTAGTTTGAAATATCTCAACGATAAAATCACAAAGGTATCTCAAAATTTGATTCCACATGAACTTTTTGATTCAGTCGCAAACCGTGTATCTCAATTGTCAAGTAGTGTACCGACAATTTCTGAAATGTATGACATTTTAGTGAAGAGTGAATCCAGGTGGGATCTCATGGAGAAAAAAATTGACGATATAATAATATAATCTCTCGAGGGAGTTTTCCGCTTACAAACCAGATATGTTATTAAAGTCTCTAAGGGATATGGAACAGAATATTTTCAATATTTCCCAAACCCTCTTCAACAATGCCGAAGAAGTGATAAAAGTCCAAGTACAGGACTCCTCTTCAATTGAATTAAAAGCAGGTATTGCTAACATTAAGAGCAACCTAACTTGTGTAACTGACTTGGTAAAGGAGTTATACTCCAAATATGAAAGCCAACATAAGTGTAAGCATATCAAAAATACATACCCTACCACCATACCCTTGCCTACACCAACTATGGAAACTACCTGCTCCACCGCCTCTACACAAACTGAGGTAACACCTACGGATATTCCCAGTACTACTGAAGGCTCCAGCAAGCTGGCTTGTAATAATACACAACGGTGGCATTATGTAGTCGTAAGAAATCTTCCTGCAGGGTTTACGCCTAACAACATAGTTCACTACGTTAAGGAAAACCTTGGGACTACAGAGTTTATTCGATGCTACCACCTAATCAATCATATCTCAATATTGATTTTAAAATTGGAACTCAGTCAAAAAAGTCAGCTGAAAAACTTTTAGACAGCAATCTATGGCCACATGGCGTAGTAATAAAACGGTCAGCTGTATCCGAACTTACAGAAAAATCTACACCGAACCTCCCACCTCCCTCCACACCGAAAAAACTGCCCACCAACTCGAGCTCCGTCAGTTCACTGGTTATCTCCCCTCCAATTTCTCAAAAGGGCACTATAATATCTTCTGACAAAGTGGCCATTGCTGCCTGCATAGCAAATGTCTTGTTGAGCGACAACTGCTACAGTCTTTCCAAGAAAGCTCCTACTGACCAAGAACCTATTTTTGATCCAATGTCTCCCCCAACAGTGAAGCTTACGCGAACCGAAAAAAGTTCTGATAACCGTTTCCTCATGTCTAGACTAAGAGAACCAGCCATTTTAAAGGCCTTCAAGTTATATCTCGCCTTCCTGCACGACCAATCTGCACCAATTCACTTTGAAGGGTTTACAAATACAAGCATCAGGCTGTTTTTGGCTTCTGAAGGCATTCCTATAGATTATAGAACCCTACATAAGATATATTTCGATTTTCATGCTGCTTACGGATTTAACGCAGCAGAAGTGGAAGCGGATCTTGCAGCCTATGGATCCTACATATCTTCGGAGAGATCGATTCATCTTCAGAGGACCAGAGAATGCCATAAAAACTATTTTACCAGCAATTCTCCCAAAAAAAATTTTTAGAAAACACGACGTGTCCTGAGGAACTAGATTCCTCAAAACTTCCTGTTGTTACTAGTCTTAATATGGTTCTAATTAATATTGCTTCTCTAAGAAATAAAACTGACGAGTTGTACCTATTTCTGGAAGAATTGGAGTTCCCCCAACTTGTTGCAATTACTGAGCACTGGCTGAATCTAAACGAACCCTTTTATATTGAGAGGTATACCACAGTAGCTAGATATGACAGAAAAAACTCAGCTCATGGGGGAACACTGATTCTATCCCTAAATGGAGATTTCATGTCGGTATCTAAATATGATCATTTGTTAGCGGATAGCTCTTTTGAATTCTCTATAGTATATAATCAAAACCTTGATCTTTATGTAATTTGTATTTATAGATCACCAAACTCTGATGTACAATCATTTTTAAATAGCCTGGTAAGTTTGCTAGACAGCCTACCGATTAAAGGTAAAAAAAATCTATGCGGGGACTTTAATATTGACTATGCTACTGTTTGTGCCATCCAGAAATATCTAATTTCTATATTCGACTCTTTCGGTCTTTCAATGCATGTATCCTCGCCAACTAGAATTTCAAAAAACTCTTCTTCTATCATCGATTACATGGCGTCTGATTTTTCTCCATCAGAGGTGCAATCACAGGTCTATAACTCAGGTCTTTCCGATCACGAGGCGGTAATTTCCAGGTTTAGTTTACCTATTAGGCCCTTACCAAGATCTCGCCATCGGGGCAGAATTTTCTCGGCCGCAAATTTCTCAGTATTTCATAATATTTGCTTTAACACCAATTGGAATTTTGAATCTGATAATGTCAACACAAACTTCAGAACTTTTTTAAATAAAACTTTAAGTGCTTTTAACAAGGCCTTCCCGCTTAAGAATATCAAACCTAAGCGGCATAAACCGTGGACCACGAAAGGAATACGAATTTCTGCTAAAAATATGCGCTCGCTCTCATATATAAAAAAATTCACCGACTCCTTTCTTATTCTCGACTATATCTCTAATTATAGGAGGATCTACACTACTCTTATTAAGTCAGCAAAAAAATTACACTACCGAAAACGTCTAACAAACTCTAATAACGTTTCAAAAGAAACCTGGTCCATCATCAATAACCTCAGAAACAAATCAAACCCTGTGACTCAGATCTTGCCAGGGGCTAATGATCTAAATGATTATTTTATTAATGTAAGCAAAAATGTTACCTCTAGTATCTCGCCAAGTTTGGACCCTCTTTCGTTTCTCCCTCCTTCAAAAAATTTAGCTGATAGCTTTTTCTTAAGTCCCGTTAGCAACACAGAACTATTGAAGGTAATACATAATATCAAAAGGTAATCTACGTGTAGCACAGATGGCCTATCAATTAGAATATGCCTGAACTTGCCACTCCCAGTCATCTACAACATTAATAAATGAGTCCTTTATAAAAGGTGTATTCCCTGATTGCCTTAAAACAGCTATAATTATTCCACTTCATAAAGGCGGCGAAAAAACTAACTCTTGCAATTATCGCCCAATTGCACTACTACCAGTGCTATCAAAAATCATCGAAAGGCTACTGAAGAACCGTCTTATGCCATTTCTCCTGAAACATCAGATAATATCCCCGGAGCAGTTCGGATTTCTACCCAACAAGTGCACCAGTGACGCCATGTTCACGTTGCTTAGAGGCGTCTACTTATCTCTCAATAACAACCACCCAACTGCCTCAGTTTTTTGTGACTATGCGAAAGCCTTTGATTGTGTTAGTCATGAAATTCTGATAGACAAACTAAATTTTTATGGAATTCGTGGTACTTCTTTAAATTGGTTCAAATCTTATCTTGGAAAAAGGCAACAACTTGTAAGGGCTAATGGTTCCGATTCTGATTGTAAGTTGATTACAAGTGGAGTCCCTCAAGGTTCAGTCTTGGGACCTATTCTTTTTTTGTTATACATTAATGATATCACGAACCTTAAAATTAATGGAAGAATCTCCCTTTTTGCTGATGACACAAGCATAACATGGAGTGATTTTGATACAACGTCTTTACACTCTAGTATCTCCAAAGACTTGGTTATAATTAAGGCTTGGTCCGATTCCAATATGCTTCCTTCCTTCTGCCAGACTTACTTATTTCTCTTTATTTGAATCCCACCTCCGCTATGGCCTTCCCTTTTGGGGCTGCTGTACCACCGAGCAATTTCGTAGTATTTTTATGCTTCAAAAGAGAGCCATTCGTTATTTGTTTGGTCTAAATAATAGAGCTCACTGCCAATACTATTTCAAAAAACATGAAATATTAACACTTCCTGCATTATTTATTTTGGAAACGGTATGTTTGCTGAGAAAACATATAAACACCCTCCCAGAAAGGCCACAACATGTATACCCTACCAGAAACTCTAGGCATGATATTTATCTTCCCATTCCTTCCACAGAATTAATAAAAAAATCAATTATTTACAACGCCATAAAACTTTACAACAATCTGCCAGTACATTTAAAATCTATCCCTATGCTTGCACAATTTCGAAAAAACACCAAAGCATACCTCATTGAGAGACCATTTTACAGCGTTAATGATTTTTTTTTTCAGTGAGTAAGTCTCTTTAAATTGTCACTAAACTCGCTTGTTTACTTAAATCTTTTGTGAGTCATGTCCTAACTTGTAGCATAGAATTTTGTAAATCATTATATAGGGAAAAGAACTGTCGAACATTCACTTAAAACTTAATTATTTTTGTTAGGTATTGGATTAAAAACAATTTAATTCTTTTTGTATACTACATTCTACACTAGTTCAATATACCTTCTGTTTAACATCACAATTATTTGTATAACTATAATAACATAGAGTTTAAGGTTGCATAGTTGCAATTTTGATTTCAATGTCATCGAAATTATTCACCTCGTACATGTGTGTTTGTTTACTTTTATAAGGTTATCATGATTCATTTACTGTTTTGCGGCAATGTTATGTTATATTCTAACGTGTGTTTTACATTTGGTAAATTGATAATTTACATTTTTAAAAAAAAGCACTGACCTGTCGAAATTATTTTCGATTAATGTTTTGATATGTCTTATTTTTAGGTATATTTTGCTTTGTCCATAAAATTGTAAAATTTTTCTGCGGCAATAAAGCATACTTTTGTTTGTTTGTTTGAACAATAAGATATTATTGGACTGTCTGAAACATGGGTTAACCAGGGAATTAGTAGCGATGCTCTTGAGATTGATGGTTATTCAATTTAAAGGGCAGATCGTATTTCGTAGTAGATTTCTTTTCTACCCAATTTTGATTTTGTTGTTTTTGGTGGAGTTTTTAACGTGGATTGCTTTTCCAATTACAATAGTTTTTTGCCATTAAGTAACTTTTTTTAAAATTATGGACTTCATCAGATAACTACTCAACCGGGTCACTGAAAATACCAGCTCTCTTTTAGATATTATCGCTACATCATCTTTAGACCTGAATAATGGTAACGATGTGCTTAGGATGGACGGAATATCGGAGCACTGCTTAGTAAAATGCATCCTGACTTGTGAAAAACCCCTTAAATATATAAAATGTAGGACATGTCGAGATTACTCTTATTTGAATTACGACTTATTTATGATGTGGATAAAACGGTTATTTTTTTTACTACGGCCATAAATGATCTGTTTGACAGGCATGCTCCATACAAAACTTCACGTTGTATTAAGCCCCCTGCTAAGGAATAAAACTCACACTAAATATAAAAAACTTAAAACAGAGGAAACTTGGAGTGACTACAAACAACTTAGGAACTTTGTTACAACGTATATACGCAATAAACAAAAACATATTTAGAGTCAATCCCAAAAACTTTTGGAAAATTCTAAGATGGCTAAACATTAATCCTGATTCTGGTGGTGATGCGGGTCAAATAGGAAACCCTGATGATTTTAACAGATATTTTGTGGAGAGTATATCTTCACTTCACTTCAACTGAATGGACTGTTTATATTTATGCTTAACTGCAGCGACCGTGCTAGTAATTCCTAAAATAGAAATATTTGCATATGAAGTTTCTAAACCAAGTTTCTTACATAATTCTGAAGAAATGAAGCATGATTGGCTACCTGAATCTAATACAGCCATTACTCGATTAATATTGCCGTAGTTATCTTTGATATAAACTATTGCAGTACCTAATAACACATAATTGTTTTTGGATATACTAGAAAGAGCATTTTGCACTTTATTCTTAATACTAGCTGAATTGTCTCTAGATTGATCTGAACTATCAGAATTCAACTGATTTTGTTTCTGATTTATATCCCTTTTGTATTCCGGATCATGCAACAAAGAATTGTGCTTACCTTTGCAAGTTTTACAACAGCCATTATGACACTTAGGTGAGAAATGACCTTTCATTAAACAATTGCAACATAACCTTAATTGCTTAATTTTGTCTCATCTCTTTTGTGCGTTTAAACTAAGAAATTGCCTACAGTTATATATTAAATGATTATTGTTACAAAAATAACACTTATTAGACTCTTGATGATTTTCGTTATTTACTATAAGTGGGCCTTGTGCCTTTTCGACTTGTTGTAACTTGGTTAGATTCTAATAAAACCAAAAAGGCTGCTCCTTCTCTTATAAAAGATTTTAAGTCTTCCAACGTTGGCTCTAATCCTTTTGACAATTTGTGTTTTTCCCATTCTCTAGTAGTAGACTTGTCTAACTTAGACACAATTATAACAACAATTAGAGCATCCCAATATTGTTAACTCTCTAATATGTTTGTTCAAATCATCTAAAAGATCCCGTAGAGCACCGGCAGATTCTTTTGCTACAGGTTCAATATTAAATATAGCTTTTCTGTAGTTATCCTTTAATAATTTTGAATTATCATACCTAGCACATAAATTATCCCAAGCTGCAATGTATGATTTGGCAGAAAACTCGACACTGTTTATAATTTTAATGGCATCACCTTGAATACTAGATCGTAAGTAATGGTATGGTGACATTCAAATCACAGACATTTTTGTTATTATGAATAAGAGACTGAAACGTGTCTTTAAACTCCAACCAATTGTTCATCTGAAAATTAAAAATTGGTAAATTGATTGGAGGTAAACGTAAATCAGGCTCATGAGGTGAAACATTTACTGCTTTGCTAATTTTACTAGCATTACTTGAGCTACTCGATGAGACTGACTTTAAGGAAAACTTGCAATGTTACATATATAAATAAAAGTAACCACCCCAAATAACAAGGGGTCGAGAAACATTTTGCCTATTTTCAATTTCACAACATACCTGAGCGGGGGTATTCACCCCAAAAATGTTAAATGAAAAGGGTTTACCTTATTTTGAACCCTGGTTACAACTGCCAAGTTTGAAGCCTCTGCCGTCATTCCCGAAGAAATGGCAGCTTGTCCAAAAAAAAATATTATTAAATTAACTGCAAGAGTTGGCTGCTTTAAATTTAGGGGATGATGCAAGCTATCGAAAAGATTTTAATAATAATTACTCCGGACGAGAGGAAAATGTAAATGTAAATTAATGGGGAATTTTTGCGTTTAATGTTTTCTACAAAGGCTAAATTATTTTATGAATTGTTCGAAACGTTCGCCATTTTCTTCCATGCATTGATACAGACGAGCCTCGAATTCCTCTCGAACATTTTGAAATGCTTCAGGTGTTAACTGACGGCATTCAGCTACTATTCGCTGTTTTAAATCCTCAAGTGATTCTGGCTGCACCTTAAAAATCTTTGTTTTCAAGTGTCCCCAAAGAAAGAAGTCCAACGGCGTCAAATCAGGTGATCGTGCCGGCCATTCGATGGGACCTCTTCTTCCAATCCAGTGATCGGGAATAGTATTATTGAGAAAATCTCTTACCGGACGAGCGTAGTGAGGAGGTGCTCCATCTTGTTGAAAAAATATCTGATCTTCAGCTAAATCCTGGTCGTTTTCTAGAATCTCAGTAATCTGCGGATCGATGGCATTTTCAAGTAAATTTAAATAACTTTCACCATTTAAAATTGCCTTCTATGAAAAAAGGTCCAACAACGTGATTGCCTAGAATTCCCGCCCACACGTTTACTTTTAAAGGATGCTGGCTATGGGTTTCCCTGAATAAATGGGGGTTGCTGTCGCTCCAATACCTGCAGTTGTGACGGTTTACTTCTCCATTTAAGTAAAATGTGGCTTCGTCAGAAAAACAAATATTGTACAATGAAATGGTATGGTTGTTTAATTTTTCAGAAATATTCTCACAAAACTCTACTCTGCGATCAAAGTCATCTTCGTTCATTTCGTGAAGCAATTGATATTTAAAGGGTCGAAACTTATGGGATTTTAGAATCCGGTGAACACTGCTTCGGGAGACTCCTGATGTTGCAGCTGTTTCTCTGATGGAGTTACTTGGGACCATAGCAACATGGCCAAGGACTGCAACCTCAACATTTTCATTTCTTATTGGTCTTACTCTTTCATGCTTTTTATTGACAACTGAGCCGGTTTCGAAAAATTTGTTCCACAGTTGTAATACACTTCTATGAGTCAAAGAATGTTCGGGATGAGATTCATTAAAACTTACAGCTGCAGCTCTCGCACAATTATTGTTTCTAATGTAAAGAACAATAATTTCGATTCTCTCTTGTATCGTAAACGTCATAGGCAATTGTTAGAAACTTTCGTCTTTTAACACTTTTAGACAAAATAAATTTTAAATAAAATGCACAAACTGTAATAAACGCATGAATGCTTGACACTAAATAAATGATAACAATGTGATTTTATTTTGTTTGTTGCTGATGTTTTATGATAACAGTAAGAATGGAATGCTGATTTTTTTTTTAATTTTGTACAGTGACAATTCGACAAGTTAGCTTAAACGTTTTGGCAACGGTCTGTTTCATTGCAAGGGAGTAAATGGCGAACATTTCGAACAATTCATAAAATAATTTAGTCTTTGTAGAAAACATTTCTTAAACGCAAAAATTCCCCATTAATTTACATTTACTATTTTTATTTTCCTCTCGTCCGGAGTAATTATTATTAAAATCTTTTCACTAGCCTGCATCATACCCTAAATTTAAAGCAGCCAACTCTTGCAGTTAATTTATTAATATTTTTTTTTTCGACAAGCTGCATTTCTTCGGGAATGACAGCAGAGGCTTCAAACTTGGCAGTTGTAACCAGGGTCGGAAACCCTTCAAAATAAGGTATCACTCGACCCCCCTTTCCATTTAACATTTTTGGGGTGAATCTCACCCCCTCTCAGAGGGTGACGTTGCGAAATTGAAAATAGGCGCAAAATGTTTCCCCCTCAAAAGCAAAATCGACGAGTCCGAGCGTTTTATTTTTTTTTTGTCTTGGCGACTTGTTATTTGGGGTGGATACTTTTAGTTGGGACACCCTGTATATATATATATATATATTTATTATTGTTACTCATATTTGTTTCTCTTTATCTGGAGCAAAGTAAATCGCGCGAGTTTTATAAGTATTATTGTTAGTTGATATTTTTCTTTAATATGTTTTTGTCATACATATATTTTACTGGTTGTAAGGATTTTGATATATATTATTGTGTTTAGTGGTAGATACTTATTACATATTTGGTTTTTCTATTGTATAAATGATTCTAAACCTAAGATTGTCAAGCCTACCATTTTTGAAATTGAAATTTTCTCAGAATATATAAAATTGTTAAAATGAGAAAGCAATTCCTGTCCAGTGGTATATCCTTTCAGTGGAATAAACTTCAAAATATCTTTAATCATAAGATCACTAAAAACCATGCTGACGAACACGGATATCTGGGAGGTGTCCCCATATTTGTTGATTCACCCATTTCAAGAGAGAAATAAACACAGTTATTTAAGTCAATTTTTAACAGAACTGTGAAAAAATATCCTTGCTCATTACTTTCACTCGTCTAATCACTGTATTAGCAGAAAGTTATATAGATTTTATTGCTGAAACTATCTCGTCTTTATTTTTAAAGTTGGAAAATAAGGAATTTGCATCTTCTAAAAACGCCTGTTTTATCATTTCCCCGTCTTCATACGGTTTCTTTTTTGAGTAATTATTTGGGGCACGTGGTATGGACTGTAGTCCAATTAACTGGTTTTTCAATTGATTCAATTTTTCTTTTCTGCTCGCAGCATGTAATGGGAAATATTTTTCAAAATTCGGATGTACACTATTATGATGCCTCTAAATATTTCCTTTTTTATCAACCGAAACACAGGCATTACATAACAAACATAAATTTTTACCTTTAACTTCTGTAAATAAATACTCTTCTTAATTGTTTGGCTTTACATTCTTACTACTGCGTTCCATAATTTTTTGTATTACTCACTCCTCTGTGTACTAACATATCTAATGCCTTTTAGTCTTATACTGAACGCTTTGTAGCCCCGACATGCGCATTTATCGCGTTCAAAGTAATCCAAATCGTTCTCGGGTTTTCAATCATTCACGCGATGCTGGCGCTCTGGTGAATTCTAGTAGCTGTTGCCCAGAGCGCTCACCGCAGTGTTGCCGATGCTAGCTTTCATATTGTGATTTTTTTTCAAAATTTATGAACGCCTCTATTTTACAAGATATGTTGTGAGCAGGGGCGTGCAGTCCATGGAAGCAAGGGAAGCAGTGTTTCCCAAAAAAAAATTACAAAACATCTTCTAAAATGTAATTTTTGAAATAGGAAACCATTAATTTAGTTTATTTTAAAAATGCTAAAATATTATCTTAATTATCAAGCTCATAATAAATGCGGCCTTAACTCAGACGGAGCCACAATAGAAATCGGATAGAACCTATGCGGGCCGCTAGCTTCTCTGCAGCCGGGTCCTGTATGCTTGATTTCCTGTGAATCGAGCCAGAGGTTATTGAACTTTCCACCGCCTGTTTACAATTTTTACATTTCAGTCGCGTGCTTTAAGTGTAGTAGAGTAAGTAGTAGTATTAGTAAGTAGAGTGTGTGTAAATGTGTGGTGTGTGTCTTAATAATAAAAGGATTTTCAACATTAAACTTCGCTGATAAGCTTCAAATAATTTCCAAAGGAAGGGCAAAACCGCCTATGAAAAATTTAACCACAAAAATGAAAAACTGTATTAGACATTTTTATCCAGAAAAACAATATGAATAAATTTAAATGGCTAACAGAGTGTAAAAATATAAGTAAATTATTTTGTTGGCCATGTTTACTTTTTGAAAATGAAAAAGGTCTCTGGAATAAAACCGGTTTTTCCGATTTAAACAATTTCCATAAAGCTGTAAAAAGACACATTATGTCCAAAGTGCATTTGCAGGCCATCATAAAAGAAAAAGTCTTCGGCAAAACCAGAATTGAACACACCCTTAATAAACAGTTTGAAATTAGTCACCGCCAACACAATGAACTAGTCGATAAAAATACGCAAATATTTAGAAGACTTATCGATGTTGTTTGTTTTCTTAGACAGCACGAATTGGGATTTGGAGGTCATGACGAAACAAGGGTTTCTTCAAATAGAGGAAATTTTCAAGATTTACTTAGTTTAATGGCTAAATATGATGAATGATTAAAAAATCATTTAGATCAGTCTAGCGTTTTTCGAGGAACGTTATTCTATAACGAATGAAGCAAGAGATTGGCAAGGCGCGGTTCATTGCTATTGTTCTGGACGAAACAACTGATATCACTAATTTTAGCTAATTATCTATAGTAATACGCTACGTTAAAACAGACGGAAGTATTCAAGAGCGATTTTTAGGTTTTAAGAATGTGTCCAAAAATCGTACAGCAGATGCATTATATACCGTAGTTTATAACGTTACTAAAGAAATTAATGGAGAGAAAAAATTAGTTGCTCAAAGTTATGATGGAGCTGCAGTGATAACAGAAGAATTAGGGGGTCTGCAAGCTAAAGTTCGAGAAACTTTCCCAAGTGCTGTGTTTGTCCATTGTTTTGCTCATAAATTAAATTTAGTTTTATCCCGGTCCATCAATCACATTAAACAGTATTTTTGTTTTTGGCATGCTGCTTTTTTTTGTCTCCAAAACGTACATTTTAATTTTAAGTAATGATTGCCCAAAACATACTAGGTGGAACTATAATGGAAAACTTGTGTTAACAGTATCTGAAAATCGTGAATCACTGATTAAACTGTTTTTAATATATTGGAACTAACTAAAGCAAATGATATTGCTTTTTGCCGTTTGAAACGAGATTTTAATTTTAATTATTTGTTGAACATATTTGATATATTACAAACCAAAACAAATGATATTGCTTTTTGCCTAAAAAAAGTGGATGATTTTAAGTCCATGTTAAGCCAAAAAAGAGATGACTTTGGCCTATTTTGGGAGAAAACGATGACGTTAAATGTAGAGCCACAAGCCAAGAGTCCTCGAACAGACAAGGTGGGAGATGTTTAAACATTATACAGACGCCTCTTTTATGAAATAATCGATCACATTCAGCAACAAATAAACTACAGATTTAACGGTTTAAATGAATTTAAATTCCTCGAACTCTGCAATTTTGATGCATTTAAAGGAAAAACTTTTCCAGAAGATGCGTTTAAATCTCTTCTTCATTATGGCCAGTTCTTCGACCGAGTGTTACTGCGATCTGCACTAAAAGTGATTTACGAAACTGATGACATTAGCGCAAAAAATAACGCTGATGCAATTTTTAAAAAGACAAGGAGCTGGAAGTTGCCTACACCAAAGTGTCAAAATTGTGTGAATTAGTATTGACAATACAAGTTCATCAGTAGAAAGCAAGTTTTCAACACTTAAACGTATAAAAAATTTTGTGAGAAATTCAAAGGGGCAGGAGAGACTTTCGAGCATCGACGTTTTTATATATACGTCATTTTTATGATGAATTTGACAAAAAATGATTGAAGAATCGAATTACATTACAAATATGTAAGTTTCTAAAAATTGCTTCCCTTTCTTAAAATTTCACCGCACGCCCCTGGTTGTGAGCTACCAGAAATGTGTTCGCGAGCTACCGATACATTGCGATCGACGGGTTGGCGGCCACTGACTTAGACATCCTATTCATATTTTTAATACCACTTCGTCTAAATCGATATTTCTCTCATTTGTTTGTTTTCAAAATTCAATTTGAGAGACAACGAAGGGAATTTTTAATCAGCGAAAAACGACGTTGATGTAATTAACATAGTTTACGTTAAATTAGCCGTTACGGCTTTTATTCTAAATTTGAATCTATTATTTGAGCCTTTAAAGTACGGAATTGAACAACATCAAATTAGGTAACAACGGGAAATACGATTCTTGAATAAATAAAGACAGACTTTCAGGTGGAAAAGTGTTTTATCGAGAAAATTAAACTGGGTTTAGATATTTAAGTAATTTTTATCGGAGAGCACAAACTTCTATAAAGATTTTATAAATAGTATATGTAGTAATTTTTTTAGGAGTTCAACAATATTTGCTTCTAACCTTCACAAGAATATTAATAGGTATACATTCGAAAATTATTTGTGTCCTTTGTTATTTTGCTATCTTATTACCTGATTGGAAATATATTATATAATTTACAAACATCTCTATATTATTTGATTGAAAAAAATGGTGCTTTAAACTAAAATTATTACCGTAATTTATTAGTTCAATTAGTTTTTTTAGAAGAAGAATGAAATTAAACACAATTTAAATTTTTAAACGATAAAGAGTTAACTGGAAGTAAAATTTATAACATGTATATTTAACAAATCATTCCTACAAAAGGTACTTACAGTAGACGCAATTAACATTTCAAGTGGCAGAGCAAGCCGCTTCTAGAGAATTGTTAAAGCAATGGGTTTTAAATCGCGGAAAATAAATAAAAGGCAAATGTTAATAAAATCCTAGCGATTACAAATATGGCGTTGGGATTATTTAATTTCATATAGCAATATGAGGCAGAAAGTCGTCCAATCATATATCTGGACAAAATAGAGTTTGATACCTATGACACACCTGAAAAAGGATGGAACGATTCAACAAGTAAGTGATAAATCAAAGCTTGCTTAAATAAAGGACAGAGGATTACAATTTTGCATGCACGTTCAAAAAATGGTTTTATTTCAAAGTTTTTGTTACTATCTTCGAAAAAAATGTACAATTCATCTTTGGATTATCATCAAGATATAGATGCAAAATTATTCGAAGATTGGCCTCAAAATCGGCTTTAATTAAATATTTCGAAAAATAGTGTAATTGTGATGGACAACGCTAGATAACACAGCGATTAAATCAATAAATTGCCGAATTCAAACAGCACAAAAAGAAAACTTTAGCACCATAAGTTTTCCTGGTAAATTTCTTTTACCAGGAAATTCTCAAGTTATGATTTTTTCCACTTGTTAGGAATAGTGATGTGTGACCCAATTTAGTTCAGTACATAGACATAGTATACAGGGTTATTCACGAAACACGTTCATTAAAAGTTTTTGATGATGCCATTTAGATAAAAATTTCAAATTTTGGGATTAAGGTAAGGTCAAGGGGTACTTCTTTTTTTGCAATATTTTCAACTTCCTGTCACTTCCGGTTTAACCGGAAGTTAGTATCAACTTGCTTATTTTAAATAGAACACCCTGTATTTTATGATATTTTTGGATTTTACTGAGAATTTTAATGCTATTTTATGTAGCATGTCCTATACCTAGGTTCAAGCGTTCTTAAAATATTTAACCTTGAACCGAAAATGAGCCTTCGGGGTACCAAATTTTAAAAGTTTTGAAGATATAGTCTTCATATTTTGCAGATGATCGGTAAATAATCTTAGGTTTCCTATTTTTTTTATTGAATTTGTCTATTTTTATACAGGGTGTCCTAAATTCAGCGGCAAACATTCACATTTTCAAAACCGCTAAAGTCCGTTTTTTTTTAACGGGACATCCTATAACTTTATGCACTATCAAATGTAGAACTTCATTTTCTATCGAACTGTATTAAGGTTGCCTATACCTATTCGTAACCATTTTCGAAATAATTGGGTTTTATAAAAATATCGTATGTATTTGCTTAAATGTTTACATGTTACAATGGTGAGCCATGGAAAAACAATTGAAATCCAATATCCAATATGACAGATGATTAGTATTCGTTATTTATCGAAAGCTGTCAGTGATAATCTAAATGTTATAAAATTTTGGAGAGAACGTGTGGTGTGTTTAATGAACGCCACTCTGATTTGCCGCCAATGAACAAGTCAAAATCCAAGAGGATTGAAACGAACTTTTTGCGTTTTGGTAAGGTTAAAGTTACAAAAAATGTTCCGAAATCAGTGACAAATGCCGAGGATAACGTAATAAACAAATTAGCTTATTTCCACGCAAACCCGCAAAGTTCAATACCGTCTGCAGAAAACGATTTGGGAATTTCTTCTTCATCTGTTCAAAGAATCTTGAGCGAACATCATATGCACCCTTATTCCTTTCAAAACGTACAAGCTTTGAGACCTGGTGATGACGTCCGACCAGTAGAATTTTGCGAATTCATGTTTTTGAAAATTCAAGAGGACCCTCAATTCCTTTCAAAAATATTTTGGACCGATGAAGCGAAATTTTCTAGAGAAGGAATAACAAATAGAAGAAACGAACATTTGTGGGCAGCTGAAAATCCGTACGCTTTACGCGAAACGCGTTCTCAAGAGAGGTTTAGCTTCAATGTTTTCGGTATAGTATTAAATGATCAGGTGCGGTACTGTATTTATGAAGACAATTTAAACAGTGATAAGTATTTGGAAATTCTACGAGGGACGGTTTCTAAATTTATAGAAGAAATTCCTGTTGGTGAGCTGCAATTATTGGTATCAATTAGATGGGGCACCAGCACATTATTCCGCTGCAGTTTATCTCCAATTATCTCGAATTTTTGAAGATCGCTGAATTGGTTCCTATGGCCCTTGGAGATGGCCCCCGCGATCGCCTGATTTAACACCCCTAGACATTTATTTATGGAGATTTATCAAAGGTACAGTTTATGCTTCCCCAGTAAATAACCAACAAGATTTACTGGACAGGATACGAACAGCTTTTGCCGATTTAGAAAACGGACAAATTCAACGGGCCACAGCAACTGTACAAACAAGAATTGAAATGTGTCTTCAAATGAACGGACAGCATATAGAACATTTGTTATAATTCAGTTTTATTATTTTTTTATTTATTTTATTGTTAGATTGCTATAATTTTTAAGTTAACTAAAACAAGTTTAAAACAGTCTCGAACTTAGTAGACGTGGTTAAAAATAATGTAAACAATTTATTACATTTTTTATAACTTTAACTTTTCCGAAACGAAAAAATTTCGTTTCAATCCTCTTCAATTTTCTCTTGATCATTGACGATAAAACATTCTCCGCGAATATAAAATACATTGAGAATATCAGCTTTTGAGTGTTATTTTATTTTAATTTAAAAGTTTCAAATCAGCTGTCATGTTGAATAGAAAAGCACAACAGTTGTTTTTCCATGGCTTACTACAGGAAGGTGTAAGCATTTAGCAAATACATATGATAGTTTAATAAAAACCTGATTATTTCGAAAATGGTTACGAATAGGTATAGGGAAGCTTAATACAGTTCGATAGTAAATTAAATTCTACATTTGATAGTGCATAAAGTTATAGGGTGACCCATTTAAAAATCGGACTTTAGCGGCTTTGAAAATGTGAATGTTTGCCGCTGAATTTAGAACACCCTGTATAAAAATAGACAAATTTAATAAAGAAATAGAAACCTAAGATTATTTACCGATCGTCTGCAAAATATGAACATTATATCTTCAAAACTTACAAAAATATGAGATTTTAAAATTTGGTACCCCGAAGGCTCATTTTTGGTTCAAGGTCAAGTATCTTAAGAACGCTTGAACCTAGGTAAAGGACATGCTACACAAAATAGCATAAAAATTCTCCGTAGAATCCAAAAATATCATAAAATATAGAGTGTTCCATTTAAAATAAGCAAGTTGATACCCACTTCCGCTTAAACCGGAACTGACAGGAAGTTGAAAATATTTCAAAAAAGAAGTACCCCTTGAACTTACCTTAATCCAAAAATTTGAAATTTTTATCTAAATGGCATCATCAAAAACTTTTAACGAACGAGTTGCGTGAATAACCCTGTATATGTGTTACATATAGTCTCTTTTCATTTTTATTGGGCGCCATTTTGTTCTATTATATTGGATTCCTACCAATGTTTTACCATTTTCGTTCTATCTATGCTACACTTGACTTTTGAGAATAATTTAAAATAAAGCGGGATATAGAATCTCTATATGTGCCCTGAGGATGCAACAATAAAGAAATAATACACCACTCTAACATAACCAGAAGAGAATCGTTTACGAAAACAATTTAGAAACTTAATATCAGGGCAATATCTGCGGGCCAACGAAGTAGGTAAAAACTGATGGATTTCAAGCAGGATATCATATGTGTCCTGAGGATGCAACAATAAAGTTTCAAAACGTCCACTACTTAAAATTTGACTTAAAAGTTTCTTTTTAGTGGATCCTAACCCCGAATAATACACCACTCTAACAAATGTTCCATATAACCCTTAATTTTCGGTCAAAATTTAAAGGCAATTGGGTAAATAGTGTTTAAGCTATGTCGCGAACTGAGACAGACAGACCCCACAGACGGATCGACAGAAATGATTTGAAAATTAAATGAAACATTTTTGGCATCTAGGGACGTGAAGATATTTTTTTTACGATTACAGAAATTTTATTTGGCCGCCGTTTTGTTCCGCCATCTTGAATTAGTATCACAGTTTTACTAGTTCATTTCTATACCACAATTAGTTATGGCACATTATTTGAAATCAATCCATTAAGTAGTTTTTTCAGGCTGAAATTTTAAATATTTTTATTAAGCCGCCATTTTTAATGCCTACCAAAATTTTACCACTTGATTTCTACACAATAGTAGTTTTTTAGTAACAATTTTTTTAACATTTCACTAGGCCGCCATTTTGTTTTGACATTTTAGATTTTATACAGAATGTTACCAGATCATCCCCTCGGTCATTCCCATATGACCTTTAATTTTTGACTATAATTTGAAGTCAATCGGGCAGGTAGTTTTAGATATGCTGCGTATAGGCGCATCGACAGACAGACCGACAGAATTGAGAAAACATTTTTTTCGCAATCTAGGGACGCTAAAACCTGAAAATATGTTAAACCTAAAAGGGTGGTTCTTGTTCACGATTATACATATTTATTTGGCCGCCATTTTGTTCCGCCGTCTTGAATTAGCACCACAATTTTACTAGTTCTTCTCTATACTATTATTAGTTATAGCATACAATTTGAAATCTGTCCATTAAATCCTAACACTGGAACCTGTGGTGAAAGATAGATCAAAATACAAGAGTTCTAACCACACTACACCACAACTTCTTACGTTCTGGACGCGCGTTTCGCTAAACAAGTTAACATCAGCAGATGATGTAAACTAAAGCAACTTATCCTAACCGAGACTATTTATAGGTAAATGTGGTCACACTTGGCTGCACCCGACTGCACCGTTGTCAAGTAAACAATAGAGGGGACTATAGGGAATAGGCCCTCTGTCTTTATTTAGTGCTTTCTTACAACATTTAAGTATTTCTATACTCTCAAATGCATCCAATAATCTATTATTAGATACATTTTTAATCAACTTAAGATTATTTATTCCTGTTCTGCCGTATCTTAAATGCGCCATGTGTTCTTTAAAACGAATGTTTATGGAGCGTTTAGTTTGCCCAACATATTTTAGATCGCAGTCATTACAGCTAATTTCATAGATGCCACTCCTCTCCCTCAAGTCGATTTTGTCTTTGGGGGTTCCAAGGAGATTTTTCAAACTGTTCTCCGTTTTGTAGGCTGCTCTAAAACCTACGTTTTTAAATACTTTTTCTAGACCTCTCGTATATCTGGGATCATATGGGATTACCATGAACTTATTGGGAGCCTCAGGTGCTTGAAGAGTAGTGGCATCTTTTAACATTTTCTTATGCTTATGTCTATTTACTAATTTATGTACAAAACCATCATTATATCCATTCCTTTAGCTATATTTTTAATCCGATTCATTTCATTGTTAAAAACGTTCTTTACTTAATGGAAAATTGACTAACCTGTGAGTTATGAAATGAAATGCTGCCATTTTGTGTTGACGGCAATGAAATGAGTCGGATGTATATACCTATCAGTATTATTTAGGTTTAGCGTTAGTGAAACGCGCGTGCAGAACGTAACAAATTGTGGTGTAGTGTGGTTAGAACTCTTGTATTTTGATTTTAGTTCATTAACCCATTTATGCCCAACGGGTCGAAAACGACCCATTACTTAAATTATGCAATCAGCTTTACATGTGCATGTTTAAAGTATTGCCTATCTTTGCATTTAGTAGTCAAAACAATAGACATCGTTAATATCATATTGTAAAGCGGGCTGAGAAATCGTGTTTTCAGTTTTCTTGATAAATTTAAGTGATAAAATATTGCAGTGTGACATGGATAGAAACTCTTACTGGTAAGTTGTTTATTTAAGTATTCATTGTGTTGTTTTTCATACTATTTATTACACTGGTTTCACTTTTTACGATGTAATATTTGTTTTGAGGTTAGGGTTGTTTATTTGAAAATAAAGAGCATAAAAACTTGCTGGGGTCGTTATCGACCCGTTAGGCAGATATGTGATACACATTTTTTTAATATAGGAAGAAACCACTGACGACGGCTGAGCTGTTAGACGAAATAGAAAAACTCTCCAAAGATGATCCCGTTCCAGATGCCATCTATATAACTCCTCCAGATAATAATGGATTCGAAAGTAATGGAGACTCAGGGGATGAAGACTGTAATGACCCCAACAGACTAAATTCATTGCAGCTTCAGGCACAAGCGGAAACCAATATACAAGAAGACAGCCATAATAATGAAGACAGTACCGTAACAGAACCTGAAGAAAATAAGAAAAAGTCCCGAAAAAATCGACAATGGCTAAAAGGTGACTTGAATGAGGGTAAAACAAAACAAACAAATATAGAACTGTTACCTGTGTTGACATTAGGTGATGAATGTGAGCCTCTGGAATTTATGGAACTCTTTTTGAACCCGGAAATATTGGAACTTCTTGTGAAACATAGCGTCTTATATGCTGCCAGCAAAAACTGTAGATTAGAAATTGGCAATGATGAGATGCTTGTTTTTATAGCTGTTCTTTATGTGAGTGGTTACGTTCCCGTTCCCAGACGTCGCATGTTTTGGGAAGGACGAGATGACGCTCGAAATGTTTTGGTTTATAATTCTATTAGAAGGAATCGTTTTGAAGAAATATTTAGATTTTTGCACGCAGCCGATAACAACAACTTAGTACCGAATGATAAAATGGCGAAGTTACGTCCTTTGATAGACAAAATGAACCAGAATTTTATCAAATATACCCCTGTAAGCTCTTGTATGTCTATCGACGAATCCATGATCCCGTATTTTGGCCGAAACGGATGTCAACAGTTTATCAGAGGAAAGCCAATCCGCTTCGGGTACAAAGCATGGGTTTTGGCAACTCCATCAGGCTATTGCGTCAACTTCGACGTATATCAAGGACGAAAGGCTCAACAGACTGACGAAAAACTTGGACTCGGTGAATCTGTTGTAACAAATTTTGCAAAATTGTTGCAAACTAATTTTCCCGATTTTGAGTTTTCATTATTCTTCGACAATTTCTTTACAAGCACTGCTCTTATCAGTAAATTGGGAGAATTGGGTTTTGGTGCGACAGGTACAGTCCGAGAAAACCGTACCGACAAATGTCCACTTCAAAATTCTTCACAGATGAAAAAAGGGGCTAGAGGAGTATTTGATAATGCCATTGACAAAGATGATAATATTCTTTGTGTCCGTTGGAAGGATAACAGTGTTGTTACAATGTTGTCGAATGAATATGGCGTAGCACCTATTCGTCAAGCTGTTAGATATTCTGCAAAAGAGAAAAAGAAGGTTCAAATACCTCAGCCAAACGTGATACATTGTTACAACAGATTCATGGGTGGCGTCGACCAAATGGACAACAATGTGGCAAACTATCGCATAGGATTTCGCGGCAAAAAATGGTATATGCCCATATTATTTTGGACGTTTGATGTATGCATGAATAATACATGGATACTGGCCCGAAAATTTGGGAAAAAAATTGACAATCTTGAATTTCGGAGATCAATTGTATTATCTATATTACAAAAATATGGAAAATCCCCCTTATCTACTGGCCCAAAGCCTATTCTTGTTAGTCCAGCAGCTCGTAGACATGGTCAGCATCTCATTTTGAATGGTCAGACACGACGAAGGTGTGCTCATTGCAAGAACAAAACCACTAAAGCCTGTGGCCAGTGTGATGTTGCATTACATGATAAATGTTTTGTAGATTTCCATACAAAATAAAAGTGTTCAAATAATATTATAATTGTTTATTTTTATCTAAAACTTTTTGCATGTATATATATGAAAATAACAACACCCTGCAAGTTTTTATGTTTTTCTGTATACATTTGCGCATAGTACACCTTTTTGCCCAAGTGGGTCAAAAACGACCCACATCAAAACATCAAATCTCTTGACTGAAATTCGTTTTTTTATAGTTACTTCTTTTATTAAATGGCATATAACCAAAATGCTTGAGATTTATAAAAATTTAAAGAAAAAAATAATTCTGGGCATAAATGGGTTAAATAGCATTTTCAAGCGGAATTTTTAAATATTTCATCAAGCGGCCATTTTGTTCTGACACCTTGGATTCGTCCCTAACTATTACCTGTTGATTCCTATCTAATACTCAATTCTTGTGCAAAATTTTAGATAAATTGGATGATCATATTTTTAGTAATAAATTTAACAACTCGCTACGCCGCCATTTTGTTTTGCGCTATTGGATTTTTACGAAAATGTTACCCTCTCATCCACATATGAACCTTAATTTTTGACTAACATTTGAAGTCATTCGGTTAAGTAGTTTTTTAGTTATGCCGCGAACAGACAGACAGACCGACGGAATTGAGAATTGACCCTGAACCGAAAAGATCTGAAAAAATATCGGAACGTAATTCTATTATGATTACAATATTTTCCTTTTACGAGGGAAGTAAAAAATCAATTTACTTTAAATCATGCCCAAAATGTAAGTGTGGCTCGGGTAGAAACTGGTAAAATATGGTGGTGGTAGAACAAAATGGCGCGCAATACAAATATTTAAAGACAGTATACTAAATGAATATGTGTGAAACTAAATTGCGTTCGACTTTACTATTCCTAATGAAAGGAAATATTCATAACAAGGGAAGTTCCGGGTAAAGGAAATTTTCTATTTTTGTTGCTTCAGAAATTTAAAATCAATCAATATGTAAGGCGGCGTTCGAGTGTAAATGTTCAAATTCACTCTATCATGGTTTTGTTATAAAATCAGTAGTACTATTCAATAAATATAAGCATATAAAGCACTAAAATACAAAATATGTTGAAGTTAAATTTAATTTAAAATTTAAATCTTCCTCAATCACCGACCCGCTGCACACTGGTTCGCCCTTAAGGACACATGTGGCCAAAACCTATATTTTATTATATCTGTCAAAAATAATGTATCAGTTTCTATTTTTTAAGCATGTCTAATTATATTTTGATAATATACAAGTTTTTATTACAATTGGCAATATACAGGAGCACCCAAAAATAATCTAACAATAAGCTAATAATATGCGACCTAAAATAGGGTATTTCCTAACATTTTTTACAAAATAAAAGGGATGAATGCTTACTTAGTTTTAAGACAATAATAAAGAATAACATTTTTTCGTCGGTCGCTCAGTTTTCAAAATACAGGGTGTTCAAAATTAGTTTAATTTTTTTTTATGTTAGAATTTTTGAACCAACTTTTTTGAAATTTGGTAATTTTATTTGTAGATAGTGATTAGAGGCCTATTTAGCCATACAAATAAAAATTGTCAATTGCATTGGCATATCCCAAAGGGTACAGTCAGGTTCAATATTGTCAAAAGCTTTCCTTTTTCAAGCACCAACTTTTATCAAGAATAAGTTGTTGCTGAAAAATTGAAAATAAAAAAGATTTCCACTTGGCAATCAAATTTGGGCACACTGTACTTTACTATGGAACTTTTATGTAGGTGATTTTTGGCAAATCAATTTCTTTTGGCAAGCTCTGTATGCTGTTAAAATAAATGACTTAACTTTGAAAACACCCTGTATGTTCCTAAGCTATCAAGTAAAAAGAAAGTTGAAGTGTAGAATAACATTGATATTAATTTAAAAGGTCTATAGGATCGCTGTACAGTTCTGTTTCATTATTTTTGATCTGCCATTTATACCTCAAGTTTGTAATTAATGGGTCAGAAGAAATAAGTAACGCATGTATTACATCTTCATTTGTTGAAACGCGAGAACACTTTCGAGAATGAGACTGCCTAAATCTTTTAAAATCCTTATTTCTAGATTCTGCTGCTTCCTCACTTAACTGGCCTATTGAAAGACTGATGGACTTTATAATTTGACCCCCGTGAATTAAAACTTTATGCAATGATGATGGCATATAATACCAATAATAATGCTGAATGAAAATGTTGGCCGTTTCATAGCAATAGTTTTCAAATTTTGTCTCATTAATATCGCATCGGCTATTAATAACTTGTAAAATAACTGCAAAACGTCTAAGTATTTCTTTGTTAAATCCAGTTATTTCTGACACCTGTTCAAAATTTTTAAAAAATCGTCTTGCTGTATTGCCATCATTTGATGTGCCACTACCTTGTTTTGGCACATCAACAATTATTCCAAGTTTTTCTTTGAGCTGACATTGAATTTTTGATTTTCTGAATTTTGGAAGTTCTTTTTCATTCGATCATTTGGCCGTCCATTTCATAAATTCCAAACGGTAAGAAACATGAAGCACACATTCCATAAACCGTATTAAAGCATGAAGAGGTGACAATCCGTATTTATATGCATCTTGATTTACTTGTCGCTGTTGAATAATTTGTATACTGTTCATCTCGGAAGGTTTTGCCCCGCATATATTACAGCACGCTGAAGATGATGTGCCTGTTAGAATCTGACACACCTTTCCATCAATCATTGTTAAAAACAAATCATGCTTAACGTATACCGTTTTACCAGGAAATTCAATTTTAGTATCTGACAATTTAGATATTTGGTCATTTATGGAATTAAGAAAATCAGTAACATACGATTTTGTTTCTTTAGCAAAATGAAACGAAATTGGTTGACAGTAATTTGTGGATGATGGTCGCTCATTTTTCCAAAAAAAAGTTGTGGAATCTAAAACGTCATTTAGTTGGATTGGAACGAGGGATGACATAAAAACAGACTCGTCAGTTAAATTGGGATTCGAAAAATTTTGTTTGTAGATACTTTGACCAGATGAACCATCGCATCCCCATTTTGATTTTAGTACTAACCTTGATGTCTCTGGTGGTGTTGCCAGTATATTACTTTTTATATCTGGAACTAATAGCAGTCGTCTAACAGTATGGTCTAACAAAGACTGTAGTTCCACATCTACGCCACTCTCAGATATAACAGTTTTTTCTTTGGTAGGATAGCATTGCTTTTTCGCTTCTAAAATACAAGCATATCGAGGAAAAATATGATAGTTCTTAAGCTTACACTGATTTCGCAAATGTTCATATTGATATTTAGAAAGTTTTGTATCGGTTATTAACGCTAAGGCTTCTTCTTTTGTAAACAAATCCGGAATGTCATCACATGTGATTTTTTTATAATTTTTTTGCACCGTTTTCCAAAATGTCACTAATTAATTGAGCTTCGTGTTTTTTACCTGATGAATTTAACACTAATACTAAAAGATGCTGTAATTCAGCGGCAGATAAGTTGGTATGTTTACTTAAAGAGGACACTTTTCTTCGTTTTGAGCGACCGGAACAGTTTTCTAGAGTCTTAATTGGCCTCCCTCCTTTTCCTTTGAACCGCGTCAATGAACCTTCCAACCACGAAGCACATTTTTTATAAAAAAAAGTTCTATTGCGACTTGCCAATTTCCATTTTTCACGAAATTGCGGCAAAAAATGGCGCCTTAAACCGTCAAACGCTAACTTTTCACTATTACCAGAAAAATGATATTTTTCTTGTAGGTAATTAAAAACAAAAGTTTCATTTCCGTTGTTTTCTATTAAAATATCGCACAATATTTTTCTTTTTACTTGCATTTTTAATGTTAACTCTTCAGTTATAACTGAACTGACACCATAACAACTAAGAATGACGCGACGCGTGAAAAGTAAACAAACCATGTTTCCAAAGCCAACCTATATTAATATTACTAACTGAATAGCAGATAGTAGCAGCTAATTTGGCAATATTCCTTAAAAGGACATTGTGAGGCTTACTTTTAGCTAAAAACAATAACTTGGATCAGCTTGGATGACTCTGATTTGGCTGTATAGATAAAAATTACTGCAAAAATGCAAATCGCAAAAATGATTAGTGTTATTTATTTTTAAATTATTGATAAAAACCGATATTATTTAAGAAGAGAATATGTGAAGTATAGCCTCAGCATAAATTTGACCATTTAAAATTATTTTAAAAACGCTTAAACGGGTACTTTAATTCGTTTTTTATATTAAATTGTTGAAAGTTTTGGTCGATTTTTGTATGTAAAACGCTTATAATTAGGTGCTCTAAAGTGTATGATCTTACGTAGGACATTCTTTAAATAACACCGTTATGATTTTAAAATATATATTTTAACATATTTTAAACATATTCACTAAAATAAAGGTTTTCGATATACTGAGTTTTGGCCAAAACTTTACAAGAGAGCGAACTACTGTGCGCCGCTGGCTCCAAAAACTCTCTGGTTGGAAATCTTCCACAGTGATGTTTGAAGTCGAAATTTTGACGTTCTCTCTTTCATATGTCTTTGTCTAACACATGGGCAAAGATTGATACACAACAAACGGATATTTATGAATGAAAGATTTTTCCCCTTGCTCATATGTTTATGATAACTACCCAATAGAGTTTTATTAGGTAGCTAATTTTTGAGAGGGTAAATTTTATAGCCGTCAGTAATTCACTGAATAATTCTGAAACGGATTATCGTAAGTAGTTTCTTTGACAAGCTACGTATTATTTATTTTGGGAGTCGAAATAAATGAAATATTTTCACAAAACGATTCGTCTCAAAATGTACACAGTTTACCAGAACTACGACAAACGGCAATAAACTAAACCAAATTAAAAACGTGATAGAACGTTTCACATAACGACGAAACGCCTGGGTAAAGTAATCTCCTGGCAGAGCCTCGTGTGTCACGTGACTAGGCGGCATCTCTGGTAAACGTCGGTTGTCGCTCAATTTGTTATTTCTGCATCATTGAGGTCCCGCGCTGGAGGTTGAGGCGATGAGCCCTTTATACCGGGTCTTTAACGAGCCATCATCGTGGCATTCTCACGTGAAAACTGCGGTGTTCGCGAATTCGCGTCCCTGATCTAGGTGATTGGATAGAGACTGTAATGCGTACTTTCGTGTATTAGCTACGTTCTATAAGATTTACACCTTAATTGAAGTATTTTTTGAAGTCAATATACATGACTTGATATTTTAAATATTTTTGCCACCAGCGTACCAGCGTGCGGAAAGTGACTACATGTGTATATATATATATATATATATATATATATATACAGGGTTAGTCACGCAACCAGTTCATTAAAAGTTTTTTATGATACCATTTAGATAAAAATTTCAAATTTTGGAATTAAGGTAAGGTCAAGGGGTACTTCTTTTTTGAAATATTTTCAACTTCCTGTCACTTCCGGTTTAACCGGAAGTTGGTATCAACTTGCTTATTTTAAACGGAACACCCTGTATTTTACGATATTTTTGGATTCTACGGCGAATTCTAATGCTATTTTATGTAGCATGACCTATACCTAGGTTTAAGCGTTCTTAAGATACTTGACCTTGAACCAAAAATGAGCCTTCGGGGTACCAAATTTTAAAATCTCATATTTTTGTAAGTTTTGAAGATATAATCTCCATATTTTGCAGACGATCGGTAAATAATCTTAGGTTTCTATTTTTGTTATTGAATTTGTCTATTTTTATACAGGGTATCCTAAATTCAGCGGCTAACATTCACATTTTCAAAGCCGCTAAAGTCTGTTTTTTTAAATGGGACACCCTATAACTTTATGCACTGTATGCAATGTAGAATTTAATTTTCTATCGAACTGTATTAAGGTTCCCTATACCTATTTGTAACCATTTTCGAAATAACCAGGTTTTTATTAAACTATCATATGTATTTGCTAAATGCTTACACCTTCCCGTAGTAAGCCATGGGAAAAAATTGTTGTGCTTTTCTATTCAACATGACATCTAATTTGAAACTTTTAAATTAAAATAAAATAACACTCAAAAGATGATATTCACAATTTATTTTATATTCGCGGAAAATGTTACAAAATATTGGAGAGAACGTGCCATGTTTTTAATGAAAAACATCCTCATTTATCGCCAATCAACAAGAGAAAATTAAAGAGGATTGAAACGAAATTTTTTCGTTTCGGAAAAGTTAAAGTTATAAAAAATGTAATAAATTGTTTACATTATTTTTAACCATATCTACTAAGTTCGAGACTGTTCTAAACTTGTTTTAGTGAACTTAAAAATTATAGCAATCTAACAATGAATAATAAATAAATAAAATAATAAAATTGAATTATAACAAATGTTCTATATGCTGTCCGTTCATTTGAAGACACATTTCAATTCTTCTTTGTACAGTTGCTGTGGCCCGTTGAATTTGTCCGTTTTCTAATTCGACAAAAGCTGTTCGTATCCTGTCCAGTAAATCTTGTTGGTTATTTACTGAGGAAGCATAGACTTTACCTTTGATAAATCCCCATAAATTTCCAAGGGCCATTGGGACCAATCCAGCGATCTTCAAAAATTCGAGAAAATTGGAGATAAACTGCAGCGGAATTATGTGCTGGTGCCCCATTTAATTGATACCAATAATTTTGCAGCTCACCAATAGGAATTTCTTCTATAAAATCAGAAACCGTTCCTCGTAGAATTTCCAAATACTTATCACTGTTTAAATTGTCTTCATAAATACAGTACCGGCACCTGATAATTTGATACTATACCGAAAACATTGAAGCTAAACCTCTCCTGAGAAAGCGTGCGGATTTTCTGCTGCCTAAAAATGTTCGTTTCTTCTATTTGTTATTCCTTCTGTAGAAAATTTCGCTTCATCGGTCCAAAATATTTTTAAAAGGAATTGAGGGTCCTCTTGAATTTTCAAAAACATGAATTCGCAAAATTCTACTCGTCGGACGTCATCAACAGGTCTCAAGGCTTGCACGTTTTGGAAGGAAGATTCTTTGGACAGATGAAGAAGAAAATTCCCAAATCGTTTTCTGCAGACGGTATTGAACTTTGCGGGTTTGCGTGGAAATAAGCTAATGTGTTTAATACGTTATCCTTGGCATTTATCACTGGTTTCGGAACATTTTTTGTAACTTTAACCTTGCCAAAACGCAAAAAGATCGTTTCAATCCTCTTGAATTTTGACTTGTTCATTGGCGGCAAATCAGGGTGGCGTTCATTAAACACACAACACGTTCTCTCCAAAATTTTATAACATTCTCCATGAATATAAAATAGATTAAGAATATCAGCGTTTGTGTATTCTTCCATTTCAATTTAGAAGATTTGGTTTATCACTGACAGCTTTCGATAAATAACGCATACAAATCATCTGTCATATTGGATATTGGATCTCAATTGTTTTTCGATGGCTCACCATTGGAACATGTAAATATTTAAGCAAATACATACGATATTTTTATAAAACCCAATTATTTCGAAAATGGTTACGAATAGGTATAGAGAACCTTAATACAGTTCGATAGAAAATGAAATTCTACATTTGATAGTGCATAAAGTTATAGGGTGTCCTACTTAAAAAAACGGACTTTAGCGGCTTTGAAAATGTGAATGTGAATGAAACCCTGTATAAAAATAGACAAATTCAATAAAAAAAATAGAAACCTAAGATTATTTACCGATCGTCTGCAAAATATGAAGATTATACCTTCAAAACATACAAAAATATGAGATTTTAAAATTTGGTACCCCGAAGGCTCATTTTCGGTTCAAGGTCAAATATCTTAAGAACGCTTGAACCTAGGTATAGGATATGCTATATAAAATAGCACTAAAATTCTCCGTAGAACCCAAAAATATTATAAAATACAGGGCGTTCTATTTAAAATAAGCAAGTTGATACCAACTTCTGGTTAAACTGGAAGTGACGTGAAGTTGAAAATATTTCAAAAAAGAAGTACCCCTTGACCTTACCTTAATCCCAAAATTTCAAATTTTCATCTAAATGGCATCATCAAAAACTTTTAATGAACGGGTTGCGTGAATAATCCCGTATATGTAGACATATCCACAAGATGCAAACACATAAGAATATATATTAACAAACAGAACAAAAAACGTAAAAAAAGAAGGTAAAAAATCATGTAAAGCACAAACAGCATAAATTAGTGTCTTAGACGCAAAGTGTTTTTTAGAGATAAATGACTCGAATGAAAAAGGTCATAATCTGCATAATACCTATTATAATTTGAAACCAAACGATACGCAAAGGCGCTTCGGCCATAGTTGGTTCTATGGGTATACTCAATTGTACCTGTCTGGTACGCCAATTTGGAACTAAAAAGTGAACTAAACTAAGTAAAACACCATAGTCTATTGTGCCGTTAATAAGCTTGTGCAGAAAAAGTAAAAGAGCATCCTTACGCCCACCCTCCAGACTTTTGTACCCACAAAGCAAAAGTCTAGTCTCATAGGTAAGATTAGAGTCAGGAAAGTGAAGCTTGTATAGCAGGTATTTTGCAAATTTATTCTGCACTCTTTAGAGTCTGTTTATGTGAAAAGCACAATGTGGTGACTATATAACGGAGCAGTATTCCAGTATGCTACAGACCAAACAGTTATAAAGACAAGAGAGCGCCTTTGTGTCGTTAAAGTGTCTGGTATTTCTCTTAATAAAACCCAATAACCTAAAAGCCCTAAGAACAATACTATCAATCAGTAAGTTAAAAGACAGGTTTACATCAAAAATTACACATAGGTCATTAAATAAATCTACTCTATCGATATCTATATTATTTACAATATAAGATGACATTATTGGATTAACACACTTATAGAAGCTAATAACCTTACATTTGGAAATATTAATTTTTAGATAATTTAAATTACACATCATGACTGACGATATTATAAAATTTGAGGTCGTCCGCATACAAGAGACAGTGGGATTTTTTTTTTTTTTTTTTTTTTTTTAAAATGCTTTATTGTCAAAAAAATTTTACAATTTTGTGGACAAAGCTGTTGTAAAAAAAATAGTTTACAAACATCAAAATTAGCAAACAAAACAAGACAAAAACACATCATAAATATTATAGAAAAATAATATTTAAATCAGGAATTTAGAATATTAATATTATAGAATCCTAAAAGAAGTACATTAGAAATGTACTTTGTCAGTCGTACTATGTTATAAACATTTTCATAAATATAATGTAAAAAAATAAAAAAGCAAAGTAAAAAATAAAAAAGTACGAAACAATTAAAAAAATACATATACAAAGTTCGGTAAAAATGGTTGGTAATGGCAACTATCACACTAGGGGTTCATAAGGATAAAATTATGTGTTGTAAATCTCGATCACGGTGTAGAAGGCTCTTTCCAGTAAGAATGATTTCAAAGCCTTGCGAAATGAAGTCAGAGATATTATGGATTTGATGTTAAATGGCAGGTGATTATGCATTTTTTTTGCATTGTTTGAAAACAGGAGAGGACATCATTGATAAACAACACAAATAGCACAGGTTCGATATGGAATCCTTGAGGGACGCCGGAAGTTACGTTTATTTGACAGGATGTAGAGCCACAAATAGTTACACTTTGTCGACGCTCGGATAAGTATGATTTAATGAATTTAAGGTACTGTCCAGAAATACCAATGTCAGGCAGCTTTTTAATAAGAAGTGGATGACATACACTATCGAAGGCTTTAGACAGGCTGGGAATTAAGTGCTCAGTGTTTGTCACGTACATAAGATAACACATGTTTGTTCTAAATTTCACTTCACGGCGTACATTGGAATTCCCCTCATAATCACAATTTAAACTAGATCTCTTGTACTTTTTGTGAAGCCTGTTTTTGCAGGCTATAAGTTTACGAAGATGATTATCAAACTATTTGGGATACTACCCACTCTTGATTGTGCTCATAGGAACGTGAGCCTCAATGCCTTCATAGAGCAATTGGTAAAAACGGTGAACAATTCGATCTAGATCGCCATCGGCTGTGAGAAAAGACCAGTCAGCTTTTCTGTAAAAATCATTAAGTTCCATATAGTTTACTTTGTGAAACTGATAAACGCTTATAGTGTTGTTATTTTTAAGGACTGTACCGAATATTGAATGAAATAGGGAGTTCAATGGGGCTAGGCGAAATAGAATGACCATTAAAGTTGTCGATGAAAACGAGATCCAATGTACGACACAGGTAATTAGTCACACCGTTAATTTGTTGCAGTTCAAGGAAGTACATACAGTCAATCAGAGTTTCAGCAGTAGCTGATCGCAGCTCTCGTGGAATCAGCGTCTCGTCTTCGATTAATCACTCAACTGATAGCAAGTTGAATTCTCCAAAAATGATAAACTTGTGGTTATCGTATTGGTTTCTAAGAGATTCACATGTGTTACAAAATGATTGATAGGCCTCTAAAGATGATGTTGGAGGCATGTAAACACAGCAAATGGCTAGTCGAGTATCCTCCGTAGACAACTGAATCCATTTGTCCTCATAAGAGTTGCTCAGAGGAGCCGAAATTTTGGACGTTTGAAAATTATTGAGAACTCGAGTAGTCTCGGTCGCGTCTGAAAATAGTATACCACGTGTCAAACAACTCAGAATCGAAAAAATTTTCATTTAGCCACGTCTCTAAAAGAACTATGAGGTCATAACCACAAGAATAGGTACTTGTCGGCAATTAAAGAAAAGAGGAATGAGGATTTGAATAATAGCTGTTTAGAATAGGATTTGACTTTAATTCTACTTCCTCATTCGAACCTGTGGCTTGAAAGTTACACATTTGAAAACAAATGTGCTGAACTAGATTATGCTTATCGTCTTAGCTCAAATGCCCGTGAGAGGTCATACACAATAAAGGAAGGAAGTATATGTTAGAGTTTAGTTTCTTAAGTGAGTCAATTATCAACGAGTTGTGTTGTTGAATGATCTTATTTAAAATTGGCCTGTTAAAATAGAGTGGAGGTCCAACAAGCAATAAATTTGTGTGGGAACAGGATTTTAAAAGAGTCTTGATACTATCTAATTTGGGCGGGGCGTCCTTTATTGCGTTGTAGGAACCCCAGAACATAATTATGCAATCGCTCTCGGTAAACTTTTTTGATAAATCATTCATCACACAGTAAGAAAGCGTCATCAAAGTTAAAGGACACTCTGTACATAGAAAACCAACGCATACGAACAGATACCTAAATGCAAATTTCCATGATCATATCGATACAATGTGTAATCATCGATACAATGTGTAGTTCTTCCATTCATGAACGGAACCACAGACATTGCAAGGATACTTCGCCGGTCCAATACGCGTACAATATTCAATACAAATAAGAAAATTGGACAATCTTTGCGATCGCCAAAGAACATTGTTTCTCTCCAAAGGGAAGGATTATATGCAATTCTTTGTTCCTGTGGTGATCTCTATATTGTCGAAAAATTAACGGTGTTTTAAAAAGAATCAAATTGTACAGGATTATTATTTTACCTTGTCCACATTTTAAATGCTTGCACATTCAGGCGTCCAGTGTCATAGCGAATACACTCATACAAAATTAAGGCCTCAGCTTACATTTTTTTTAATGGAACCCTGGGTATATTTTTCACTCATCAGATAGCTCAGTTTTTTCTGATTTCACTTTCAACTTTTTACCTATCAACTTGAACGGTAAAATAATTAAAAACGCGTAACGCTTCAAACAAGTAAAGAAGGCAAAACAAACACAAAATTGTGTTGAACTAAAAAAATACTGTTGAACGTGGCCAACATTTTTCAAATATCGCAATATATTTATTAAGTGATAAAATGGCGATTATACAGTAGAACTTTTAAGTATCCCCAAAAAAAGAAATCCCTTATGAAATCATGGTTCCTGGGTTAAGACCGTGTCAAATTGGAATTACTATCCGACGTTTCACCTTCTATTACACGATGTATCTTCAGGGATCTTTACTCTACGAGATCTGAACATTCAGTGTTCAGATCTCGTAGAATAAAAAACGCTGAAGATGCCTCGTGCAATCGAGGGCGACACTTCGGATATTATGGTAAGTTCCAGACTATTTCATAGTTCCTCTATTTCCTATCCATCCTAGGGGATATTTTCTTGTAAAGTATTCTTTCACAACTGGAACATCATGAGGTAGCACCCCATCTTGCTGCCACCCTATGTTTGTTGCAACATTAATTAGAAGATTGTCACTACACTCTGTAATTTCTGTTTGCAAAAGTTCCAAATACCGATTGCCAGTTAATTTTTCGTCAATAAAAAATTTCCCTAAAATATATCCTCCGATTAAACAACACCAGACGTTAACGAACCAGTATCTAGTGTTTTGGCTGTTACTGCCTTTTTCGGTAGTAAATAAGTTCTAATCAGTCAACGAAATCCTATTCAAATACTGATTATTTGCATTGTATCTATTTAAAAACTCCTGACAAAAATCTTCCACGGCAGTGTCCCCGCACTAAGTTTTTGAGTATTTAAAAAATTATATGGTTTGTATCCATATTTTTTTAAAACTTTTTGAATGGAGCTAAAAGAAATTCCAGTTGCGGTGGCAACTTACGCTATTAATAGGGCTTACAGGATTTGCAGCGTAATATCCAAGGATATTTATTTCATTGTCTTCATTTAGTACGACTTTATTTCTATACACCTTTTTCTTGTTGTGAAGACTTCCATTTTCAATTAGTTTAACTTCAAGTCTTCCAAATGTTTTTGCTGACGGAGGTCGACTATTTGGAAAGCGTCTAATATATTCTTTTTTTTGCTGCAGTTGCGCTTTATTATTTAATAAATATGTTTGAAGCATAACACTTCCCTCTTCAATGCGAAATACCATGATTCACAATTTGAAGTAAGTTGATGTCAATTTGACATAACCTCTACATTCTGTCACTTTGACGTTACGCCTATTTAATTGTTTTACCTCACAACTTGATAGATCTAAGTTTTAATATAATAATGTAATGTTCGAACATATTTCAAAAAGTAATAAATTAAAATGTAAAGTGCATTGCATCAGTGAAATCAGAAAAATAGCTCTCGGATGAGTGAAAAATATACCCAGGGTTCCAATTAAAAAAAATGTAAGTTAATTTTTTTATGAGTGTATTCGCTATGAGACTGGACGAGTGGACGCCACAAAAACTAGGCAAATAGACCTATAACTCTTTTTGTTGTTCAACTCGATAAGTTAAAAAATAAAAAAGTTACAAGCTTTTAAAAAGTGGACACGCTAAAATTATAACCCTGTACAATCTGCTGTCTCTGAATACCAACATTCCACTAGACATGTCATAAATTTAAGAAATCATGGTTTTTGGGATTAAACAGTGTACGTTTAAATATTTCAGTAGATTCTCTAATTTTTCGTTTATAAAAACCTGAACCGATGCTAGAACCTTGGTTTACTTTACATTTATGAAATGGCCAGTGTTATGCTGGTGTTCAGCTACAGCAGATTGAACAATTTGTTTATTTTTAATTCATCGTTCATGTTCCTTAAGTCTAGTTGATATTGAGCGCCCTGTTTCTCTCACATACACTTTTCCACAGCAGCAAGAGATTTTATATACTCCTTCTGTTTGAAAAGGTACAATATCTTTCAGGGATCGCAAGCATTGTCCAATCTTCTTATGTGTATTGAAGGTTGTACGTAAGTTAGACTGCCGAAGTAATCGTCCTATTTTGTCTGTAGTGCCATGTATGGAAGGAAGAACAACACTAC
Organism: Kuschelorhynchus macadamiae; assembly: GCA_030620095.1. NCBI lineage: Eukaryota > Metazoa > Arthropoda > Insecta > Coleoptera > Curculionidae > Kuschelorhynchus > Kuschelorhynchus macadamiae. The sequence continues at coordinate 80,898 of JAUTXW010001818.1, forward strand.
CTAACTGTGGCTCTTTATCATCCTCCTTTCGCGGAGTTGAGTTACTATATTTAATTGAACGCGTTATATCTTCAGTACAGTAGCCATTCCCTCTCAGAGCTTCGGTCACTTTCGATGTTTCCGATGTTAGAGAATTTTGATCAGAAATTGAAATGGCTCTAAATACTAGTGAGTTAATAACCGATTTCTTTTGTGCTTTTTCTTTACTTTGAACATATACATCTAGAAAGGGAATTGTCCCAGTAGATTCAATTTCAATTGTGGACTTGATATTATGATGTTGTTGATTGAGGTGATCCAGAAATATGAGAACATTAGCCTGTCCATGAGGCCATACTACAAAAGTATCATCTACATATCTGAATCAGTGTTTTGGTTTTAGTGGAGCGGATGTTAGAGCAATATCTTCAAAGGCTCCCATAAAAATATTCACTACCACAGGTGATAGAGGAGATCCCATAGCTGCCCCTGAAGTTTGTTTATAAAAAGTTCCTTGAAAAATGAAATAAGTAGATGTAGGACAAGCTTCCACTAAGTCTATTAGATTTTTATCAAGATTATTATGATCCAATATGTCTGATATAATAGAAAATGAGTAGTTCACAGGAACATTTGTGTATAGTTTTGTAAATGTAATGTTATAAATGTAAAGGAAACCAAGGTTCTAGCATTTGTTCGAGGATTTTATAAACGAAAAATTAGGGAATCTATTGAAATTTTTAAACATACAAAAAATTTCAATAGAGATACGGGTTACGGTCTGCATCACACGTGGAAATCGATCTTAACACAGGGTCACGGTTCAGCGAGCACAAGTCGGGTATAAAAGCCCGCCTGAATTTCTTCGAGCTCATTCACTGTTCAGATCTCGTAAAGTAAAGATCCCTGAAGATGCCTCGTGCAATCGAAGACAAAACGTCGGATAGTAATTCCAATTTGACACAGTCTAATCCCAAGAAACATGATTTCTTAATTGACCAAAGCCGTGAAAGCTTCCTTTCTATGTTAGCTAACCTCTGTGGGGAGGAAACGAAGAAGGATGCCAAAACTTTTTGCGATCTTCGGAACAGCAAGAAGATGCCGAGATGAGAATGTAGTATCGAAATCACTACAGGTGAGACATTATGTTACTTCTAGAACTGCTAAGAATATTTATAAGCGTGCCAGCAATGCATTAGTTAGAGAAAGGGTTAAGGCAATACGTCGCGATTTAGATACAAATGCCCGTAAACTTTTAAAAATCTACCTGAAATTAGCTTTTAGACTTGAAAGAACCATATTCGTAACTTCGGACAACATCACCAACGCACAAGCAGCAAAATCTATCAAGAAGTTACACTTGAGCAACAAAAAAAGTTTGAAGCACTCCTGAATAGAAAAAATCCAGTGCAGAATACTGTTATCAATTTGTTATCGAAGGCTTTAACCGAAGCAGAAGAGTCCGTCCTTTCCAAAGGCCAAAATGTCACAATAACACCAAGAAGCATTCCCGTAGAAGACATAGTATCCTCCGTTGAAGCAGCAATCAGAAGATTGCCAGTAGAGCATGCTGATGAAGTCAGATATGAGACAGCGAAGATCATTAAAAACTCAAATCCACCGAAGCCGAATCTCTCCGCAGACGAAAAAATAGCAATGAAGATGAAAACATTCTGGTCCTTCCAGCAGATAAAAGCAACGCTACAGTCGTCATGAACAGAACGGACTATGTGGAAAAGATAACTCAACTTTTGGACAAAAGCAACTATAAGGTTATGCAGACAGACCCTACAAGTAGAATAGAAAGACGCATTAGCAATCTGATTAACGCATCCAGTCTACCACCAGCGGTGAAGAAATTATTGAAACGAAGCAATGGACTCGCCCACATACAAACTAGGTAAATATCTTTCAAACTTTCTTAATCAATTCACTGGAAAAACACATTCTTTTATAAAAAAACTCTGCACATATCGTAGAAAACCTTAAGGAAATCCAGTTGGATCCCGAAGATATTTTGGTCAGTTTTGATGTAGAATCACTATACACAAATGTTCCTGTCAACGACTCAATTTCCATTATATCAGGCATATTGAATCATAATAATCTTGATAAGAACCTAATAGAGCTAGCGGAAGCTTGTCTTACATCAACTTATTTCATCTTTCAAGGAACGTTTTATGAACAAACTTCAGGGACAGCTATGGGATGTCCTCTATCACCTATGGTAGCGAATATCTTTATGGAAGCCTTTAAATATATTGCTCTAACATCCGCATCATGTAGATGATACTTTTGTAGTATGGCCTCATGGACAGGACAATCTTCTCATATTTCTGAATCAACAACATCATAATATCAAGTCTACAAGAGAAATTGAATCTAATGGGCAAATCCCTGTCTAGATGTATATGTTCAAAGGAATGAAAATGGTACATTAGGGCATTCTGTGTACATAAAACCGATGCATACATATAGATACTTAAATGCAAATTCACCCCACCATCCAGCACATAAGAAATAGGTTATTAAATCACTAGTACTTAGAGCAATTTCGATTTCTAATCAAGATTCTCTAACATCGGTAACATCGAAACTGACCGAAGCTCTAAGTGAGAATAACTATTGAACGGAAGATATTACGCGTTCAATTAAAAAATATAGTAATCCAACTCTGCGAAAGGAGGATGATAAAAAGCTACCGTTAGATGGTGTTTTCCTTCCTTACTTACATGGTACTACAGACAAAATAGGACGATTACTTCGGCGGTCCAACATACATACAATCTTCAATACACATAAGACAATGCTTGCGATCTTCTAAAGATATTGTACCTTTTCAAACAGAAGGAGTATATAAAATTCCTTGCTCCTGTGGACAAGTGTATGTGGGAGAAACAGGACGCTCAATATCAACTAGACTTAAAGAATATGAATGATGTATTAAAAAGAAACAAATTGTTCAATCTGCTGTAGCTGAATACCAGCATATCACTGGCCACATTATAAATGTAAAGGAAACCAAGGTTCTATCATCGGTTCCAGGATTTAACGAACAATTAGGGAATCTATTGAAATTTTTAAACATACGAAAAATAGAGATAATGGTTACGGTCTACATCACACGTGGAAACCGATCTTAACACAGGGTCACGATTCGGCGAGCACAAGTCGAGTATAAAAGCCCGCCTGAATCTGTGTTCAGATCTCGTGGAGAAAAGATCCCTGAAGATGACTCGTGCAATCGAAGGCGAAACGTCGGATAGTAATTCTAATTTGATGCGATCTAATCTCAAGAACCATGATTTTTTAATTGACGCAAGTCGTGAAACCTTCGGTTCTATGTATGTCATAAATGTAAAAAAATCAAATTTCTTGCATTAGTCTCGGGATTTTATAAATGGAAAATTAGAAAATTTATAGGGACGTATATGCACCCTAACAATTTTATTAGAGACACGAGCTTCAGTCATATATGGAAATCGACTGTCACACAGCGAACACAGGTCGAATAATAAAAAATAGCCGACCTAGGTCTCTCCGAGTTCATTCAGTGTTCCGATCTGGTGAAGTAAAGATCCCTGAAGATGCCTCGTGCAATCGAAGGCGAGACGTTCGGAAATGATTCCATTTGGACACGGTCTAATCCCAAAAGCTATGATTTCTACATTTAGATACCTTATTTTTCAAATATCAAAAATAAGTTAAATTTCTCTTCACTAAACGAATATTTGAGGGGCTAAACAATATTTAAATTATTTTTCCAATTTTTCGTTATCCTCATTAATAAGGAGCCGATGTCGACTTTGGCCATAAAACAAATCGCTGTTTTTGACAAAATACAAATGAGACTTGGAATATCAAACGCCAAATTATGTTTTCAGAGCTAAAAAAATCGTCTTAATAAAGCTGCGGAACTAATTGGTTTCATAACTTTGCCAGCAAAAGTTCAATTTAATTCTTTAATATAAAGTTAAAAATGGTTTCGCCTCCAGTTTTGTCTGACGTGATTAGTTTTTTAAAAAAACGAGTTCTTTAAAAAATATATTCTGACGCCTTCTGGGAGTCGCAAAATAATATTTAATTAGCAAATATATTTTTATTACTTGATCCCTCTGCATCTAGTAAAAAGTAATTTCCCAGCGGAGATAAATACCGTCAAAGAGACCCCAATAAACAACGGGATCAACTTTCGTTCAATTGATATCAGTTTTAAGGCAATCAGCTAGTTTTATGTCTTCTAGAAGCTTCTCTTAATGGCGGAAAATTTTTCAGACTTTAGTACAACTGAAACCAGCTACATAAAAACTTTGCTTTCCCTACCACTCCAAACATTTTTTTGAACATAAAAATGTCAACATATTTTAGCGGAATTTTTTTATTTTCATATTCCAAGGAAATTCTCTAAACTTTAGAATACCTGAAATCAGTTACGTGAAAACTTTTTTTTAGAGTAACGTGCGTGGCTCATAAAGCTAAGATCGAGCGATTTTTTATATAAATATAAACAATTATAAAATATGAGATCGCGTGATTTCATTTCAATAGAATCTTAATCAGCCGACTTTAAGTGGCTATATTTTTTTTAGAGTGTGAGGCAACCTCGGATAATCCACACATTTCAGAGGTCACAGTACGTGATACAGAAATACCAGCAAACAATGAACAATCTGAACAAGCCTTTAACGCTTTAGGCTTACGACCAGACTCGGGGGACAATGTAGGAAAAGGCTTGCATGAGGAAATCGTTGTTCGCTGGAACAGCCTCTTAAAAAAAGTTTAACTAAAGAACACCGAGAAGAATAAATGTCAAAGTATAAGACTCTACATCCTCCCCAGACAAATAATATGAGATCATTGGCAGAAGCCTGCCAATTATTTACTAACATCCATCACGGACTTTCAATTCACCGCAGATTTAAAATAATACCACATTTAAATCAGGAATTCAAGAAAGTCGTAGACAACTTGGAAATTGATGACTTGTTATCTAATAGAAAATTCAAGACCTGTGCTGACTTTAAGAAAAAGACTTGGCAACCAATTCTTCAAGACCTTCAGGTTCGGGAATAGCAGGTAATTTTCATTTAAACTACCGGCGCGCGCTTCTCAGAGAGAAATTGAAGGAGAAAATGAGGAAGGAAGAAAGGAAACCACCAGCACGTCCGAAGTATTACCTGCCAGGAATAGACAGGGAGGAACATGTGAGTAACTACGCTGGTAGGCTAACGAGATTTCTACAAAGTTGGAAGTATATCACGACAGTCCGAGTGGTCTTAGAATGGGTCACAGGAATTAAAATACTTTTTATTAAAAAGCCTGTGCAGCGTTTTGAACCCTCTGTACAAATCTCGGCTAAACTTTTACCTGAATATAAAAAATCCATTCAGCAATTGATAAAAATCGGTGCTATTGGAGAGTGTCATTCTTCCATAGGATACTTTATATCATCTTACTTTATAATTAAAAAACCTTCTGGCACATACAGATTTATTTTAAATTTAAAAGTCAAAGTCAAAAAAACGCTTTATTGTCCAAGAAATCTTTCTTAATGACAAAGCTTTACAATATACTATAATATATAATTTATAGCTAGCTGTAAATTGAAAAATAAGTTAAAATTAAAACTAAAATTAAAACTAAAACTAAAATAAAAACTAAAATATAAAATTAACAAAATAGCAAATAATAAATAATAAAATTTATAACACACAAAAAAAAATAGTTATAAGACACATATTTCATTTTAAATAAAAAATAACAAAATTAAAGGGTAGAAAAACTGTGCTACCCATGAAAAGTATCATTGTAAAATTCGTCTATCTTATAATAGGCCTTAATAACTAGTAGCTCGCGAACTTGTTTTTTAAACTGTTTTATATTAATTGATTGTTTAACATAGCTTGGCAGGTGATTATAAAACTTTATACCCTCATAAATAATTGATCTTTTCACGAGACTTGTAGAGGGGATTGGGAGATGTAAATTCAGGTGCTGGCGTGTAAGATATCTAGGGATCCCGACCATAAATCTATCTCTATTAACATATATGAGGCAGACGGTTTCCAGAATATACAAACAAGTAAGAGTTAAGATACCTTGACGAATAAATAACGGCTTACATGAATCACGAGGCTTAGCTTGGCAAATGTATCTGACAGCACGTTTTTGGATAACAAATAGTGCAGAAATAAGATAATGGCTGGCTGCACCCCAAAAAGATATTCCGTAGCGGAGACGTGATTCTATAAGGGCATAATAGACAGTTTTACCAAATACTGTACCCAACTCCTGGACCGCTACTTTTACAGCATAGCAGCCTGATGACATTTTACTACAAAGACTTATGATATGATCATCAAACCTAAGCTCGTTGTCAATTACTAGGCCTAGAAACTTTGATTTTCGTTGCCTCACAAGCGGAGCATCGCCAATGGACAAGCCATCCAAATCACACTTGAAGCAGACAATGTTAGTTTTATTAACATTTAAGGACAAGAGGTTTGCGTCACACCAAACCTTCACCTTGTCCATGTCGGAGGATATCGAAGATTTTAAGGATTGGATGTCAGTACTGTGCCACAACAGTGTAGTGTCGTCTGCAAACAGTGTCAATTGACCATTGATGATTAAATGTGAAAGATCATTTATATATAAAAGAAAGAGAAGTGGGCCGAGAACGGAACCTTGTGGGACTCCCCACTTGATCTCTAAAGAAGTTGATGATCTCTCACCAAGAAATACACGCTGGTGACGCCCTGTAAGGTAGGATTCAAACCAAGAGAGAGCCACACCCCTAAAGCCATAATGATGTAGCTTCTGCAGCAGAATTCTGTGATTCACGCAGTCGAAAGCTTTGGACAAATCACAGAAGACTGCCGCAGCGTAGCCACCTTCGTTCATACGAGAATACAATCCCTCTAGAAGATTGAACATAGCGTCGTTAGTGCTATTGTTTTTCTGAAACCCAAACTGATCTTTGCAAATGACACTATTGACTTCAAGAAAGGATACCATCCGTGCTTTTACCAGCCTTTCTATTAATTTTGAAAAGGTTGATAAAAGGGAAATAGGACGGAAATTAGACGGTCGAAAGCTTTGGACAAATCACAGAAGACTGCCGCAGCGTAGCCACCTTCGTTCATACGAGAATACAATCCCTCTAGAAGATTGAACATAGCGTCGTTAGTGCTATTGTTTTTCTGAAACCCAAACTGATCTTTGCAAATGACACTATTGACTTCAAGAAAGGATACCATCCGTGCTTTTACCAGCCTTTCTATTAATTTTGAAAGGGTTGATAAAAGGGAAATAGGACGGAAATTAGACGGTTCATTCAAATCTCCTCCTTTGTGTAGGGGAATTACTTTTGCAGTAGTTAAACAGGGTGAAAAAGTGCCCGCTTCCCAAGATGTATTAATTGCTTGCACAAGCACTTCCAAAGCCGAATCCGGAAGACCCCGAAAAATCCTTGCCGACAAACCATCATCTCCCGAGGTGTTCTTGTTACCAATTGATCTTAGTGTGTTCTTCAGCTCATACAAACAAGTAGGCAGGAAGTAGAAGGAATTCGGAACCGCTACCCCAGATAGGTACGCAATCGGATCTACAGAAGGATTCAATCCTTCCACAAGTTTTTCAGCTATAGAACAGTAAAAATCATTAATAATGTCTGGTGACAACTCAGTTTCAGCAGAGCTCCGAACATTATTTCTGCGTCGAATGTCATTCACAATATACCAGCTCTCCTTTTGTTTATTAGAAGACTCATTCAGGCGACCGGTATAGTAATTCTGCTTGGCTATGGTGATCAACCTACGATAAAGGGTTCGGTACTTGGCAAAGTAGGAATGGAAAAATGGACAATTTGTAAATTTTCTAATAGTATGGAGACACCTTAAATTTTTCGATGATGTTTTTAGCCCCTTTGTAAACCAAACATTTTTAGGTTTTCTTCTCAATTTTCGGATAGGAAAGGCAATATTAAAAAACCTAACCACACTTGCATGAAATGCATTGATAGGGTCTTGCGCTGTAAGAGCTATATCCCAAGGATATGCAGAGCACAGCTGATGAAATTTCTCAAAATTTCTCCTGCCAAAAATTCGACCATATCTATGACTAGAATTTAAATTTATGTTACCAAAAGGTGCACAAAAAATGATCGCCTCATGATCAGATAGACCGGGGTTTACGACGGAGCAAGTGATTAAATTACTATTTAAATTAGAGCAGACATAGTCTATAGTAGTCGCCGAAAACTGAGAAATACGTGTAGGTGATTTTACATGCATGCTTAAATCATTTGAGACCAAAATATTACTTAAACCTAATGTAGATATGGAATTGCTATCCTCAAAGTTGATGTTAAAATCACCACACAATATCACTGAAGCAGAATTTGGAATCGCACTCAAAAGAGAATCCAAGCCAGTCAAAAAATCATTCACATTTGATGAGGGAGAGCGATAGATACAAATGACATACAAGTTATGGCTTTTAGAAAAGACAATACTAAATTCTAAAACTGTTTCTACAAGCAAAAAATTAAACTTATCAATCACCTGAAAAGGGACAGTCTCCAAGAATGTCTCACTTGCCAGTATCATACTACCGCCGTGAGCCGAATTGGTTCGACAATAGGATGACAAAACTGAATAATTCGGAGTAGATACAATTTCTCCGTCCTTCAGCCAATGTTCCGTAATAAGAACCAAATCAGGCCTGTTTTGGTCCTCCAAAAATAAAAATAATTCATCCGTTTTATTTCTCAAAGACTGGATATTAATTAGGAGCAATGAAACATTCCTAGATCTATCTTCCTGTGTTAGCTCTGAATTAATTGGACAGACCGAGGCTCTAAAAAAGTCTCCTCAATGACCCCAGAATCGGCCATGGGAGTGTTACATATAATTTCTGAACTATCAAAAGTCACGGTCTTAATGAATATCAAGTTCTTATGGCTAGGACTATTACTATTGGTAAAAATATTGGAAATCGAATAACAAAGATCAGACATATTTATTCTAGAACCTTTTTTAGAGTTCACGTCAACAAAACTGACATGACCCTCTGACATATTATCAGTTTTCCGGCATAAATCGCTTAATTTACAATTATATTTAAAAATTTTACAGTTCAAACTATAATTATTTTTTACATAAGGTACAGAGAATAACAATAAATTGGTAAAAGAACAACAACGAATTATATTTACTAACATTTTAAAAGAAGGATACCTATTATTAATAAAGTCGTTTAAACCTCCAAATAAAAGCACAAAGTCGGAGAAGTTAAAATTCTTAGATAGGGAGGCGATATCACAAGAAACATTGTCTAAACATGCACCAGGTTTCAGGACACTTTTTATATTGGTGAACATACGCTTAGAGGAAAGGTAACTTTGAAGGGGAAAATGTAGATTTTTCCCAACATCATCGCTTAAGATTAGAAGCTTAAATTTCTTACCTTCATCCACTTTCTCCGTCGAGTTATTTATAAGTTTGAACTTGGGAGATATATTTTTAACATTTTTAACATGGGGGCGTACATTGCTTGCACAGGCTCTTCCATTTTTTTCATCAGTGACCAGAACCTTATTTATACTATAAGAAATATCCTTTGAGACGTCCTGTATGTTTTCATTGACCTCTCTCAGTTCGTCGGCAATACTTACACATGACAAATTTGTACAGTTTAGTAGCTGACTTTGCAACATATTGACTTCGGCAGCATATGAGTTATTTTCTGTCGTTAGAGTTTCGACCGTAATGTCAAAGTGCTTCTTCATCTCACTGAATTCATCAAGTTTACTAAGCAGGTCCCTATTCATCATTTGTAGATCAGTAATATTAGATGAAGCAAGGCTATCAGAAAATGCCGAAATTTCTGTTTGAACTTCCGTATTGGAAAAATATGGCAAACAAGGAACTTCATCAGTTTGTGTAGCAGCCACAACACATTCATTGAAATTTATTTGAGTTCCCAGACTTCTAATTTGCAATTGTGTCTGGGTACTGACTGAAGCAAAAACAATATTATTTCTTTTTAACTTAAGTTCCAGATCGGCAAGTTTTTTACTAAGTAGATTAATCGTGTTTTTAAGATCATCTATTTCTTGTAAGTGTTCGTTTTCAGATTTTGAAGCCTCCTCAAAAAACGAAGCTGAGTTTCTTTCTAGTCGCCGTATATAGGTTTTCTTTGCATCCACTTCAGTTTTTAGACTAGAAATAACTTCTTTCAATTCTTCAATTGCATCCGGATCCCTGTCACTTGCCACTTCAATGCACTTTCGCGAACACCATATTAAGTTGTCTTTAATGGTCACAAATTGTTTACTGGGGCGATTCAGGCATCCTTTATGAAAAAACTGCTTACAAACAAGGCAAAAATAGTTAGGAATTTCCCTTGTTTTACAACACTTGAAAGTTGCCGCCATTATAATTAAACGTTAAGACTGTTATTAAAACACGTCAGGTTAACGTTAGGCTGCGCGAAAACTCCACGGCTGCTTTGCCAACAATAGTTAATCCGTGAAATGCAAATAATCACAAATAAAAGATAAAAATCATAGATAAGCAATGAGGCAGCTAAGCCGAACACGTGGAACCATTTATGTTAAAAGCACAGAGGTCTGCCTTCGACGAGGCGATTCGGAAGACAATTCTTAACAAACTTTTAATTGCTCCTCACTTTAAATTGGAGGACTACAGAGCCGTTATAAAACTTCTAAATAAAAAATAATCTATATTCCAAACTCCTTAAATGACGAATTAGAGTGGTGGCATAATGAAGAAGGGACATAAAATTTAAAAATTTCTCCCTGGAAATTTTCTCGGACGCCTCGCGCCTCCAAGACTGGTTGGGGGGCGTTTTGTAACGGTTATAGATGCAAGGCGACATTAAAGCGCTTGGAAAATAAAAATCCTATTGCGCCCTCGTACAATTATATAATAGTTTCTTACTACCTTGTACTGTATATATGTCGAAGTAAATTGGCCGGTGATTTCAACATATTAGGTAAGTACGGTGTTCATTCTATTGTTCTAACCTCTAAACACCGTTAAAAGCATACAGTGGATTTTGTTTGTTACGTTGGCCATCTCTCTCTAGCATTCGGGAAAGATGGCCACCAAATTGTAGGGATAGATGGCCATTTATTTTTTACGTCTATTTCTTTATAGTTTGGAGTCCTTTGGAGTTTACTGCAGAAAAATGCCAACGAAGTATATCAGAAAGAACACGAATCGTGGAAACTACACTCAAGAAAATCTGAGACTAGCAATTGAAGCTGTCAGAAATGGTTCGTCTGTAAATGGAGCCTCAAAAACTTATCGCATTCCAAGGAAAACCCTTGAAAGGAAAGTAAAGAAGAATGTTTCCACGACTGGTAAAATGGGACTGGACAGCATGTTGGGGGAGGCAAATGAAAATAAATTAGTGCTGCACATTAAAAAGGCACAAATATGCGGTTTTCCTATTACGGTTACAGATGTTCGAAAGCTTGCTTTTAATTTCGCTGAAAGTCTACAACTCAATCATAAGTTCAATAAAGAAAAGGGAACTGCTGGTTCTGATTGGTTTTGGTCTTTCTTCAGAAGACATCCCGACTTGTCTATTCGAAAAGCTGAGGGTGTATCTCTTGGGCGAGGTGAAGGCATGAATCGTGTAGTTATGGAAAAATATTTTACGCTTCTGCAAGATGTACTGGAAAGCAATGAGCTTTTCGACAAACCTATGAGTGTATACAATGTCGATGAAACAGGTCTTTCAATTAGATAATCGACCTGGGAATGTTATAGCCGAAAAAGGAGCAAAAGATGTTGTTACAGTGACATCAGGAAAAAAGGGTAAGACAATCTCGTGCATAGCTTGCTATAATGCGGAAGGTTTTTTTCTACCACCAGTCTGTGTATTTAAAGGCAAGAATTTAAAGACCGAGTGGACTGACTCGATGCCGCCCGGTTCACAAATTGTGATGTCTCAAAAATCAGCCTATGTAACTGCAACCATTTTTTTGGATTGGTTTAAAAACCACTTCTTACCTCGTGAAAACGAAGGGAAGGCCTTATTAATTCTTGACGGGCGTGCATCTCATTGTTCTTGCGTTGAACTTTTAGAAACAGCGGAAGCTAATAATATCGTTTTGTTGTGCCTACCTCCGCACTCCACTCATTATTTGCAACCACTCGATAGGGCTTTTTCAAGTCTCTTAAAACTTTCTACCATCAAGCTTGTAGAGAATGGATGCAGAGTCACCCCGGAAGAAAACTAGGGCGACATCAATTTGGAGAACTTTTAACGAAAAGCTGGAACCCTCATTTTATACCCGATCATGCTTACACTCTTTCTGATCGAAATGTAAACAACGAAACCAGAGAAGTCCAGGAAACACCCACAGAAGTAACGAACATTCAACATTCGAACTCTCAACTGAACAACGTTGAAGCAATACAAGAAGTTAGACGCCCGATCAATATGATGGATAATGCAGTGCCATCCTGTAGCCATGCACATACAGAGCCTCGATGCACAACTCCAGTGGAAGGAACATCTGTACCAGACTTGACACCTGGAAAACTTTTAGACCAGATTAATCCTACACCTAAACTAGTTGTTTCTGCAAAAAAACGAGCAAAATCCATAGCCACCCTATTAACTTCTCCCGAACACATTGCGACTCTGAAAGATAGATCCGCAAAGAAAATTTAACGAACAAAAAAAAAGAACGCTCCAAAGAAAAATGTTCAAGAAAAAACAATTGTTCGAAAAAGAAAACGCTCACCTTCGCCAAGTTCTGATGAGGAAGAGGAGGATATAGATGTCTAATATGAAGAGGAAAGTGATACCCTAACAGAGGTGGATAAAACCGAATGTATAGGATGTGGAGAAAGCTACAACAGCACTCGAAAGAAGGAAGATTGGTTGCAGTGTATAATATGCCAGATGCGGTTTTATGAAAATTACTCCTCTTTTTTGAACACTTGTCAAAATTGTGGTAAAACGGCGTTTAGAAAGAAAATAATTTAATGTTAAGTAAAAATATTTTACTTTTCTTTTATAAAAAGTTTGTTATTTTAACGTTTTTCTATTCTATTTTCATTTTTATTATGTGCCATCTCACCCTTGCTGGATTAGCCATCTAGCCCCACTGTACTGGGATAGATGGCCACATACAACTTATTTTTATAAGTAATATAACAAAAATTCTAATAGTATTTTAACCCTTTTTATTTACCTACCTGTTGGGATGAAAGTAAAGCTGTTACGAAAAAAATATGTCATGATGGTAAACCTTACAAAAAACTTACAGGGACCTACCATTCAAAATGGTGGCCATCTCTCCCCACTTTACCCTACATGAATCAGATGCCTAATGCGGAAGATGGTGCAAGCATGTTGTAACTGCGCTTCAGTGCCATGAAATTTTTATAGAAGATGTTAAAAGTATTACAGAGTTTGTGTGTAGACAACCTGTAAATGCTATACAGGAGAAAATATCCCACATGATTGAAGTAAAGCAGCCTAAAAGAAGAAAAAGTGAGGAAACATGTAAAAAATATAGGCCAATCAATTAGACTAGATTATTTTTTTTTAAATAGAAAATCTGAGACTACTGGCATGCCAAAAAACTTTTTTGGCTACCTTGAAGATTTTGCAACGGAATATCCTTACTATAGGAAAGAAAAAGGCAGAAGGCAGATAATTGAGAAACGAGGCGGTGATCGAAGAAGCAAACAATTTAAGAAGCGGGAAGATTCGTTGGGAATTTATACGCAAGTGAAAGTCATTACAATCGTCAGAAATCAAAAAGACTTTATCTCTCAGCAAATTTAAACATCTCGAAACTATCAAGAATTTATAATAACTCTGTTGAGCTGAGTTTAAAAGTGTCTCGTCGATATTTTTATAACATTTTTGTGCGTTATTTCAATATCGGTTTTGGAAATCCCGCGAAAGATGTATGCAGTCTATGTACACGTTTGAAAAATTCAATTAAATCCACAAAGGATGCAGCTTTGAAAGTAAATTATCTCTCATAAATTGAGGGCCAAACAGTTCCACGCTTTTCCAGCTTCACAGTATGTTTTGGCTTGCAGCAAGTTCATGCTCTGCCTAAACCGAATCTAGGGAAAGCATTTTACTTGCGTCAACTTGCATTATACCATTTTTGTATAACAGAACCTAGTACCAGAGGTCCTTACTTTTATACATGGACAGAGAATCAAGCGAAACGGGGACCGAATGAGATAGGATCAGCCCTATACCATTTCTTGACAAATATGCGAATTTCCAGACAGTTGTAAATTGGTTAGACTATTCGCCGAGGGATGCGGAAGCCAAAATAAAAATTCTTTTGTTATCCATATGTTGATGTTTTGGCTTTCCAACAAGGCACTTTCTATACATTCTTTAAAGACTCTATACTTTGCTTACATATATATTAGATTAAATTTCGCATGTATTATTTGGTCGCCTCAGTACGAGGTTTACAGAAACAGATTGGAAAAAATACAAAATAAATTTTTAAGATTTTTAGATTACAAAACACATGGAACGTATAATTTTAATGCAAATATGATCGAACTAAGAAATACTTACGCTATGTTTTCCCTAAAAACAAGAAGGAATTATTCTGAGGCTATTTTTTATTTAAAATTGTTAATGACTTCATTGACTGTCCTAACTTGCTACTAACTGTTTCTATAGAACAAGTCTGGGTAAACACTCCCCACTAAATCGAATGATAACTTTGTATAATTCTGATTTTAAAAATATTGATATATTTAATGTATCATTGGAATCATTCAAAAGAAAAATTCGACTAAGTAGTTTAAGTTGAGCTTTTTTTCTGTACACCAACCTGTAAATCGTAGGTGCCACTTTTGGGTCCTTGGCCTGTTGGCATCTTATTTGTGAAAAATAAATAAAAAAATAAATAAATAAACATATTCAAGAGTTAGTGCTGTATTTTCCGGTGAAAGGCCACTCTTATCTACCTGCGGACAGAGTATTTGGTCAGATAAAGAAGATCTGTAGAAAACGTTCTGAAATTACCATAAAGGAATACTGGAATATCTTTAGAGATGTTGGCAATGTTCGAGTGCTGGGACAAGATTGGGACTTGTTGGATTGGAAGGGTTTTTCTGGCTCAAAATTTAAGAAAGTCGATGGTATACAAAAATTTAAGCGAGTCCATTTGAAAAGGTATGGTGACTAGTGTTTGACGCAATTAGAAATTTTCTACAAAACAGACAACCACTAAATATATCAGAGCTACCTGAAACGGGGTGCGAAATTGGAGAACTACCAACCTAAGCAAATTGAACTGAGCAATAGCATTAAACGGGTCAAGCTAGAAAACGTTGAAACCATATTGAAACATAACCAAGAAAAATGGGAAGATCACGAAACCTTTGCCTGGACAAAAACCTACTAGATGAAGGCCTAAGACATCAGACAGCGGACGAGGAAGACGCAGAAAAGGAATCTGACAGTGTAGATCCAGAGCTATGTGATTGTGTTGAGGAAGACACCGGCTTGAAAATATAAGAACTTTACTATAGTATTTTTATATACAACGGGTTAATATTTTGGGACATTCCGTTTTAATAAAACTTTCTGTTTCAGTTATTTTTTAAATAAAAAGCCTAGTTGGTTTTTCAAAACGCGGTTTTAATGGCTGTGGAAAATCAAAATTCTGTTTTTTGTTTATTTTTTTGTATAATTCAGCAACGATAAGGGATAGATTTCTAAAGGTAAGTGTAGTTATTGTATTGTTTTTAAAATTTAAAATGGTATATCTGGTTCAACATTCTACTTTTCCATTTACGCACATTAAAAAACCTCTTTATCTCAAAACGACAAAATTTCAAAACCCGCGGTTTGCAGACCATTTCCTCATGTAAAACCTGACTTTTTCAGATTAAGAAAACTATATTTGGCCGCCATTTTGTTCCGCCTTCTTGAATTAGTACCACAGTTTTACTAGTTCATCTGTATACTACAATAGTTATATCACACAATTTAAAATCAGTTCATTGAGTGGTTATTTCAGACTAAAGTTCTGAAGATTTTATTAAGTCGACATTGTGTTCAGCCATCTTGTGTTCGTACCAAAATTTTACCAGTTGATTCCTACATAATACTTGATTTTTGTGCAAATTGGATAATTAATTTTGTAAGTACAAATTTTTTTAACGTTTAATTAGGGCGCCATCTTGTTCCGTCATATGGGATTTTTATCAAAAATTGTTAAGTCGTCCCCATATAAGCCTTAATTTTTCACTAAATCTGAAATCAATCTGATGAGTAGTTTTTAAGCAGTGCCGCGAACGGACAGACACACAGACAAACCGAGAGACGGACGAACGGAATAGATAAAACATATTTTTTGGCATCTAGGGACTCTAAAACGTGAAGATATGTAAAACCTGAGTGGGTGATTTTTTCACGATTACAAACATTTTATTTAGCCGCCATTTTGTTCCGCCATCTCGAATTAATACTACAGTTTTACTATTTCATCGGTATAACACAATTATTTATGGCACACAATTGGAAATCAGGCCCTTTAGCAGTTTTTCAGCCATCTTGGATTCGTACCAAAATTTTTCCAGTAATTTTTTTGTGCAAAATTTGTTATAATTTGGATGTGACCCTTAATCTTTGACCAAAATTTGAAGTCAATCGGGTAAGTAGTTTTTAGCTATTCGGCGAACAGACAAACCGACTGACAGACAGACTTTTTTTTTGATATCTGGGGACTCTAACGTTAAAGATCTGAAAAAAACTCGTAGGGTATCTTTTTGTAAAGTATTGTAACTTTTAGGAAGGAAGTAATTAGTATTATTTGTTAAACATCACGAAAAAGTATCAAACCAATGTTATTGTTTCAGTAACGGAAAAAATATCTACTTAATTTGTTTTTGAAATATTACCTAAATTTAGTTAAATGCACGAAATTAAACGATTTGCATCGAGAAAAATTAAAAAGTAGTAGATAGTTCTCCTTATGTTTTCGTACGGTTTGCTCCTACTAAGCAAATGATATTTAATATTTTGACTATATTATATTCCTCATAAATTAAGTTAGCTTATGCAATTGACAATTTAGAAGCAATATATACTATTCGTTATATTTAACAATTACAAACTAATTACATCTGGAAAATGTATCCTTTAATTAAACCCTGCATATGTATACCTGGTAATTATAATATTCATATTTGTTTATTTCAGAATATACAAATATATGCATATTTACAGAGCCAAATTGAATCTAGTAATTGCAATAATTTGATTTCCATTGAATTGATAGTCTACATTTTACAAACAAAATAATGTTTATTTATTGAGCACATATCATTTGTTTGGGCATAAATTCATTCATTAGTCTGACACACGAAATTGTCTCTTAATTTAAAGCCTCAACAATTTAACCCAGATATGCCTAAAGTTTTGACATTAAAAAAAAATCAAATATTCTTATAGAATTTTTATTTAAGACTTATAAAATAATAATTTTTGTAACAAAACATTTTATTTTCTTTTTGGTTGATAAAAAAAAATGGTGTACTAAATATAGTACACTATGAAAATAGCAGGCAGTTAGGTTCACTTTTTGTGATATGACGCAAAACATTTTACATGCACCCCAACATGGCATTTTTGGCATCTAGTTGTAGTGCGATCATGACAATGACCGCATCTTGTTTGTTTTGGCTGCGGAATCACATAGTGATCATAACGATCCCATCTTATGTCCACATTTTCCAATGCCGATGGTCTGCCTCTTGAAAATGATGGTGGTTTTTTATTTTGTGTTAACAATACCGTTGCGATTCGCCTTCTAAATTTCAACTGGTCCATATCACCACCATTTTTGCGGTGTAAATGCCATGCATTTTGAATAGCCAAATCGATGCAATGGGTGAAAAGCGGAAAATACCACTTTTTACCTCTTACAGATATTCGGTATAGCCCAATGTTCTGGTCCGATCGGTCTACGCCGCCCATATTTCCATTGTATAGGTAAACTAGATGAGGTTGTTCAATCTGAAATCAAAAATATAATATTTAGAAAACTTTTTACTTTATACAAATTTAGGTTTATTGTTTACCTGAACATGTTTATTTTCCTTTCGGGAAAATCTTTTTACTTTGTGAATTGGCTTGACTCCAGCATGATTTGAACATAAACTTACTAAATTGTTGTCGTTCCATTTTACGGCAATTATATTCTGGTCAGCAATTTTAGAAAAGTCATATGAACCTCGATCTTGCTTCTTTAGTATTTTTGAGTCGACCAACGGATTACCAGATAAACGGTTTTCTCTTAGGGTACCTGTAGCTTGAAAGCCCATATCAGTGAGCTTTTCCATTAGCGGGATTGTTGTAAAAAAGTTGTCGAAGAATATATGTAATTTTTGGTCTGGCCATTTTTTTCGCAGAACTTCGGCGTATTCCAATACAACCGCAGCACCGACACCATAATCGCTATAAGCCTCACTTATATTAGTTGAAGCTCCTTGATAAGGCTCAAACCAGTTTACATACCCTAGCCTGGTTGCTCCTACCCATAGCTTATACCCGTATCTTATTGGTTTTCCGTGTATAAATTGTTTGCAACCGTGCCTCCCAAAATAAGGCACCATTGCCTCATCAACACAGTGATTCTGCTCTAAGTCACTTTTCTCCATAAACTTTTGGTTTAGATAGTCAAATAATGGTCGTACTTTAGAAAATCGATCGGATTTATCTAAGGATTGGTTGTCTTTGAAATGAATGTTTGTCAAAATATATTCAAACTTATCTCGTGTGATGGATTCCGAAATAAGTGCGTTGTGACCATCGCTTTCTCTTTCCCAATAGATTCTTCTTCTAGGAACGCAAATATAGCCACTGAGTACAAGAACGCCAATAAAAGCTTTTATTTCACGCTTTGATACTGTTTGCACGTGATTTTTTTGACCAGCATACTTGTTAGTTTCAGCAACTATAAGATCTAAAAGCTGGTCTTCAAAAAAATCCTCAAAAAGTTCTAATGGAGATTTTATATTTCCATTTGTAATATGGTCATTAGTATCAATAATACTATTTGAATAATCTGACGGCACCAGTAAATCTTCTTTGGTCCAATTGTAAACTTTTTTTTTCTTTGCAAAAGATTTTTTGACTTTCAGTTTTTCTAACGGCTTTTTAGAAATCAAACTAGCTAATGGTAACTCATCTTCTGAAGAAAAGTCGCCATCGTCGTAGAATTGATGTAGATTTACTTCGGCAGGCGCTCGAAGCTGCGACCCTGGCAAATTACCCAACTCAATGAAATTTTCATCGCCTGAATCCTCATCAGTGATTTCTTCGTTTTCTGGAGGAAATAGAGTTATTCCAGACGTTCTTTGCAAAACATCATCGTCATCCTCAAGCATGCTTAGTGCCTCATTTAGTGAAAATCCTCTAAAATAGATACAATCCATTGTAATTTTGTATAGTAGTTACAAATACATGTTATGTAGTACTTTCAAATAACGCGGTACGACCAGAAATATAGCAAATAAATAAACTATCACATCCACAATGACGTAGTTCTACTCAATCAATAAAAATACTTATTAGAAAAATAATAATTTGCGTGGAAAATAAAATATATACCAAAATCCATATATGACGTGTTTATGCCTAGCGTACTATATTTAGTACACCCGAAAATATGGCGACGAAAAAGATACCAAATGTAAAATAAGGTTATCTCTGTGATTTGTATCATAAAATAATATATTTTAGCTTTCGGATAAACCGGTCAAAAACAGTTAAAATGTATTCTAACATTTAAAAAAATACTTACTTCACAAACCGAACGCCGAAGTCACTCATTTTTTCAATTTACAGAACTTTCTAATTCCACAAGGCCGCACTGTTAGCCTAACTCCGAAACAAACACGTGTATAGCTCGACTGTTACATCCACAATGACAATTCAATCACGCCACCTTCAAGTGGCGACATCTGGTATCCCGTTTTAATACTTTGATAACTGTACTATATTTAGTACAACAGGCATAATGAGTGAATAATAATATATGGTCATTTTTTTAATGCCTAAAATAACCACCAAAGCAGTCATTGGCGGCAACTTGGCCTCACATATCAGTGCGCATGTCTACCTCCTAATACAGCCATGTTAGGGAATTAAGCAAAATAACGGGATGATTTTGTAAATAGCGAAAATTTTCTCTTATTGCATTTCCTAAATCCTGGGCATTATCATAGTGGACTTTGTAAATTCTATTTTCCAGATATCCCTATAGAATTGAAAGAAATCTAAAATCGACAAATCTGGGGACCTAGGGGGCCATTCTTATAGGTGTATTTGTTGATCCATTGATTGGTAAAATTATTGTCCAGAAATAATCTCGTTATTCCAGAATTGTGTGCAGGAGCACCGTCCTGTTGAAAATAAATTTCATTAATTTGCACTAGAGGAACATCGTCAAGTAATTCAGGTATAGCTGCCTCTAAAATTTCTATATAGGGATTGGCTGTTAGATTTCCCTCAAATATATAAAATTTTATATGTGTTCCTAATATGAAGCAGGACACATTTAGACCAAACCTGCCCTGCTGTCTTCTGGAAAATATTTGGTGCTAATTTTCCTGGGACCAGAATCTACTATTGTGCCTATTGAGTATACCAGAATTACTGAAATGTGCTTCGTCTGACCATATAACCTTCCTTTCAAAATCTCTCACCATATCGCATCTTTCTCGAAACCAATTGCAGAAGACTACCCGACGCTCTGCATCCCCTGGCCTCTGCACGAGCCTAGAGAGTTTTGTAGGGTAAGCTTCTGCATTAGCCAAAACCGTAATTTCCTCAGCCTCCCGATTTTCTTTATTATATGTTTTCGTACCAGGTTTGATAAATGATCCGTGATTAAGTAAATTCTTTTTTATCCGATAAAAAGTGCATATATTAGGTTGCCTCCTTTCTGGATATCTAAATAAAAATTAAATAGTATTTCAACATACCTAAAAATTAACTATTTACCTGTTAAAATACATCTCAGAAGCCGCTTCAACATTTTTATTACTTAATATAAAACAAGCTAACATATCGTACTTTTCATAATGTTCGAAAGTTTGATTTTCTTCCATAATAATACAAATATATTTTTACACAATAAAAAACTAGCGCTATATTTTATATACGCGTACAAAATTGGGAAATATCATTTGCTTCCAAGAAAACAAAAGAAAACGGCATCGTTTTGCATGGCCTACTGCAAAATTTGGGATGATAATTATAAAAATTAGGATTTTTGTTGTTGTTTACCAAAATAGACCATACTATTATATATTTTTGAGAAGCTTTTAAAAGGACAAATCAATTTCTGGACAAATATACAGGGTGTCCCATTTAAAAAAACACAACTTTGGGTCATATCTAAAAAATAACAACTCAAATGAAAAATATGACTACGCCACTGGATCCAACGTAAAAAACTGCATAAGCAGCAATTTTTCCCTTTGCGTTAAGTTAAAGGATAACCGAGATACGAGGGGGGACCCAAAATGCAAAATTTTCTATTTCGCCCTGTATCTCATAAACGAAGAAGGCTATGAAAATTTTGTTGACGGCTTCATGAGTTTTACAAAAAATTAGCTCAGGTTCGTGAAAATTGCAAGGTTCTATCTTTAAAAATAAGCGAGATACCCTGCTTTTGCAACCAAATCCGGACACCCTGTACAGTAAGCAACAGGTCAAGATAAAAACGTAAAAGTTTTCTTTGCAAATTTACACGGTTTCTCAACATTCTTTAGTTCATCTCCAAAGCACACAGCAGTTCTTGATGAGTTCGTTTAAGTTCGCTTACCTAAAGTTGCTCCACGAGGTGGTACTTCAATGTACGTTGTGTAGAAACTGTGTTTATTTTCAGGCAGTTGTTTTTCGATCTTAAATAGAATAAAGACTTTTCTACGCCTCAACACCATGGGCCAAGATACACTATCCGCTTTAGCAATGTTAAGTATCGAGAAATCGTTCATATTGGATATGGTGGAACAGTCAAACCCATCAGTATGCTGACGACCCGCATATCCCTCATTTCAACCGAATTAGATGAAGCAGCTGAAAAACTTAATAATGATCTTGAAATAGTCTCTAAGATCTAGCTGTTCACAGGCTTATCTTAAATAAAAAATAAAACGCAAATGCTAATTTTTGGTAGGAAAAAGGATTTTAGTAACCTAAAAACTTATCTTTATAGTGTCATTCTAACACTGTAAGAACCGAGAGGTTACTCTATTAGATTATTAAAACTACTTTATCTTCAGGACATTCTCGATACCAACATTAAATTAAAATTATCTGACTCCCTGGTAGTGTTTCACCTGTCTTACTACAAAAGGATAGGCTTGCTATAAAAGGATAAAATCACTCTTCAGAAACTGCAAAATTCTTGCTTGAGATTTTCATACAATCTATGTAAGTTCGACCACTTTTCGAAGTATATGTCAGACCTCAACTGGTTTAGTATTTAAGAAAGATTTGAGAATCAGATGTGCAGGGGAGTGTGTTTATAAAATACTTAATACCCAGGAGCCTTCATATTTGTTTCACAAGTTGGTTAGGGGTGCATGATCGTCATACCCGTCACAGGAGTAGGTTTGTTATCCCAAGGCTTCGCACTGCCTTCTGCCAGAGGTTCTTTAGCTATACCGCCAATAAACTTTTTAACTTGTTACCACTAGAGATTAAGGAGTCCCCCACGTCTTCTTTGTCGAGTTGTTCGGTACAGAGGTCGTTAATTCTATCCCACAGTTAAGAGATTATACTTATATTCTTTTAACTGTGTCTATTCTCTGTAAACTATATTTTTTTTTTCTTAGATAGTAACTTACATTAACTAAGAAATCATGGTTCTTGGGATTAGACCGTGTCAAAATGGAATCACTTTCCGACGTTTCGCCTTCGATTGCATGAGGCATCTTCAGGGATCTTCACTTCACGAGATCGGAACACTGAATGAGCTCGGAGAGACTCAGGCCGGCTATTTATAGTCGACCTGTGTTTACCGAAGCGTGACTCGGTGTAATGATCGGTTTCCACGTATGATGTAGACTGAAGCCCGTATCTCTATTAAAATTGTTAGGATGCTTATAAATTTCAATAGATTGGTGTTAAGATACAGCAGATTGTACAATTTGTTTCTTTCTGATACATCGTTCATGTTCCTTAAGCCCAGTCGATATGGATCGTCCAGTTTCTCCAATATAGACATCACCACAGGAACAAGGAATTGCATATACTCCTTCCGTTTGAAAAGGAATAATGTCCTTTGGCGATTTCGCAAACATTGTCCAATTTTCTTGTGTGTGTTGAAAATTGTACGTATGTTGGACCGGCGAAGTAACCTTGCAATCTTGTCTGTGGTTCCGTGTATAAATGGAAGAACTACATTTCCTATTGGTGATTCATTATTATTATCATTTCGTGGAGTAGGATTATAATATTTTCTAATTGATCGTCGAATATCATCAGTGCAATATCCATTCCCTTAAATATCTTGATTTTGTACTAGAATTTTAGAAAATCAATCTAATACGTAGTTTTCAGGGGTCAGTTAAGTTGCCCCCCCCAAGTCAAAAATTTAAAATGATTTATACGTCACATTTTTGCACACATTTTGCACAACTTTGCAAAAATTCTAATATAGTGTGCAAAATGTGCGCGAAAATGTGACGTAAAAATTATTTTAAAATTTTGAATGGGGGGGCAACTTAACTGACAGATTTTGCTTTGCCATCTTCAAATATCACCAGTTTCATTCCTACGTAACACTTGATGTTTGTATCAAATTCAAAGAGAATTTGATAAATAGTTTTTTAGTAATATTTTTTTAAGACTTCACTAGGTCGCCATTTTGTTTCGCAATCTGGCATCCATACCAAAATTTTACCAGTTTATTTAAGAGATAATTCACTGACAAAATAGTGTACAAACTCATAAAAATACAAAGAAAATACTCACAATTTGTGCGAAAATACATGAAAATAATAAGAAAATACTAAAAAATGCAATTAAAGTACAAAGAAAATACAGAAAACACTCTAGAAAATACATAAAAATAATACGTTAAAGACTTTATTTTAGATTTTTATATCATAGCAGCGTTGCTTTTAAATGGGATCCTATATATAGTTGCATATTTTCATTCGTTGAGACATCTTTTGATATTCAAAGATATTTTTTATTTTTCTTATTTTACAATCTAGAGTACTGTGATTTGACAAAAACCATTAAGTAACATGCAAGAAGCCCGGAAAAAATAAGATTTTTTATCTCTTATTCACTAACTATCTTTTATACCCATTTAAAAATCCCTTAAACCTATTTTTTAGAAATACTGAATTTTTTTTAATGGGATTGTGGTGGCATATCGGGTTAGCCAAAAAGATATTTTTTTGCGAGCAATTTGATAGCACACAACAATATGCAG
>JAUTXW010001819.1:0-108383 GCA_030620095.1 Kuschelorhynchus macadamiae
CGAAGGCCAGCAGTATGTCCACAACTCCTTCCTCGTCATCGGCAACAGCGACTAAGGTTTCAAGATTGCATTCTGACTGGACTCTAGAACAGTGGGGAAACGTACTATTCACAGATGAATCCAGGGTTTGTTTGAGGTCGCCAGATGGTCGTGAGCGGGTATACGACGTAGGAATGAAAGACATGCTGACTGCACCATATCAGAACGAATCTCATATCATGGCGGTTCAGTTATGATTTGGGCGGGTATTTCTACCGAAGCACGAACCGATCTTGTATTTGTTGAAAATGGAACCCTAACCGCACAGCGTTACATTGAGGAAATAATCCAGGAAGTGGTTGTTCCATTCTCCTTTCATTGGGAACCAATTTACATTAATGCATGATAATGCTAGACCTCACGTTACACGTATAGTGAGCGAATATCTGGATGAAGTTGGACTTCCAAGATTGGAATGGCCCGCGTGTCACCCGGATCTCAACCCAATCGAACATCTCTGGGATCAACTTAAAGGGCCGTACGGCGTCGTCCTGTGCAACCACAAACTTTGCAAGACTTACGACTGGCGCTGGCCGAAGAATATCAGGCTATTCCTCAGGAAAGAATAATTAACCTTATTCAATCGATGCCACGAAGACTGCAAGCTGTAATTGCCGCGAGAGGAGGAAATACACGTTATTGAATTTTTATTGTTAATTATCTTTGTGATATACCTTGTGTTTTTCTTAATAAAAATAGGCTTCAAATCAGCATTCCTAAAATTTTGCAGCTCGAAGCAGAAATGAGGTAACGGTATAAATCAAAAAACGAAATGTTTAGAATACATTATTGATTTTTACCAAACAGTATGTTAAATAAAATTATCTACCTCAATTTTTCTACAGGGTGTTTTGAAGTGACGACAAAAAACAACAGTTTGATCTACTCCTGTATAATATAGTCTAATCGAAAAATGCTCCTTTACAAATCAATGAAGAAAAACACATTAAATGGATCTACAAACTGATAACAAAATCATGAAAATCGGATAAAAAATAAAAAAGTTATAAAACATTGAACTTAGTCAAAATTTTAGAGTGGCGGAATTTTGTGCCGGTGAGTGTAAATTTATAAAAGTAAAAAATTTGCAGTTTTATTTCATTTAAAACTTGTACAGCATGGATAAACGTTTAGCTAGAGAATTAATAAAATCGAGATAAGCCGTGAAGCAGAAATATCGAAGCTTGAAATTAGCTACTTCTACCGCTCAGTCCGAATTAGAACAAACTTATAGACCAATAACTCAACCTCTTAAACAGCAAATTTCAAATCCGAACCATTCGATTTAAAAGAAGAAAGAGTTTCAAAGTATGAAGAATTCAAAACACCTACAAAGCTTTATAAAACATCAACTCTGGCGAAAACTATTCAGAAAACAGGAAAAACTCCGTTACTCCCCACAGAACTACCAACATTTTTAGATGACAGTACTATCACTACTTCCTCTCCTGTAGTACAACCATTGACATCAACTATTATAGCGGAAACTTCAGATCCTTCTAGTGACACAACAACAAATTTAAACTTGTCAGACATATTGGAACAAACTAGAAAAACAATTCAAACCTATGTTGGTACACCGTCATATAAAGAATACTTAGCAGATTTTCATGAATTACCCAGATCATATATTGATGAGGGTGTGAAAGATACACAACATAAATTTGACCATGATTATGGAATAGTTCATGACCTCGAAACGGATAAGTTTTCTTTTGGTTTAACACAGATACCGGTAGAAATTATTAGAAAAGACATTAAAGTGGGAGGAATAACGTACACAGGCACGCCAGGTTTGTACGAATTGCTTTTCAAAAAAGAACCGAAAGGTTATAAGGAGGAAGATTTAGATAATTACATGAACATTCTAGCTAAAACAAATGTATATCGTAGGAATTTTGATTCAAATGAAGAAGTTCAAGAAAATACATCACACAAATATGTTATTAATAATAGGACCATATTTACAAAGAAAGGGGATTACAAAGACAAAAACCTTGCAAAGATTAGTTACAGCATTTAACAAACCAAAACCTCCGTTTAGAACAACTAGAGCCAAAACAACAGGAAAGGGATTAATTTTGAAAACAAACAGATCAAATACAGATTATGTATACTGGAATAATGTAAACGAAATTGTTGATAGGCTACGTTTATTAATTTGATCAAGTGATGCGGGAAATAATGCTCATAGTAACGAGATTATCTCTATTATTGAAGAATTAAGAGAAGACAAAGTTATACTATAAATAACAGCTATTAAATATAATCATATTTATTGTTTAATGAAAGCTCAACATGACAGTTGAGAAATTTGGACGCCATATTTCAAAACGTCAATTAATAAATTCTGCTTCTTTGGAAAATTCAATTTATTCAAATATTGAAAGTAAAATTCTCAACAATTTTAAGTTAGATTTTTATTAAACAAAATCAAGAGGGAATAAGTGACATTAATAATTTAAAAAGGAGTTTAGGTGAAAATGAAACAAATAATGAAATCTTTGCTAAAAAGCTTAAGGTTTTTGATGAAAATTTTTTAAAGTATGAAAACCAAATTAAAGGATGTTATACCTCAATTGAAAACGTTAATAAACAGTTGCTAACGCTAAATCAAATAAGTAAAGATTTGCAATTTTTAAATGAACATGTTAAAAAGGAAGACAAAAAATTAAGTAATTAAGATATCAACAAAATTAATAAAATAATGGAAACAAATATAAGAGAAGTAATAATTGAAAATCACAAGGCAATAATTAAACAATTAAGAACTTTTATGAAAAGGTTAGATGATGAAAAAAAAGAAATCAAAATAGCATTCTTAACAGAAGAACAATCGACCAACTCTCTTTGGAAGAAAAACAACAATATATTTCCTTTGGAAAGATAATGTCTAGTGTAATTAAGAAATTAGAACAAGAATTAAATAAAACAGAGGAGGAATTCAAAAATAGTGATAGTAGATCAACTACTTTCTTAACTGGAGAGATAAAAAACTCCTTTAATGCTTTAGAAAAGGAGATTACTAAAATTAGTAAAGTTTTAAATGAAAAAAGTTATACAATACAAATTGATAAATTGAATGAATGGGAAAAAATATATAAAAGTTATATTTCGAATTACTACAAAACATAGAAATTGAACTTCCTTTAAATTGAATAAACAAGTTTGTTGTCATGTCAACCGTTAAACAACAAGTCGTTAATGAATTACATAAACCTGCTAGAAAAAACTACAAACGCAGAAGGGTGGTGGTGAAAGGGTTAAATGATCTTTTTCAAGCTGATTTGGTTGAAATGTTACCCTATGCCAAATTTAATAAGGGATTAAATATATCTTGATTACCATAAATGTATTTTCTAAGTATGTTTGGGCCGAACCGGTAAAATCTAAATCTGGAAAAGACGTAACAGCGGCAATGAAAAAAATATTAATCAGTGCAAAAACTCCACCAAAAAACTTGCAAACGGACAGAGGGAGAGAGTTTTTCAATGTAAATTTTCAAAATTTGGTGCAACAATTTCGAATTAGCCATTATAGCACGTTTTCCAATTTGAAAGCGAGTATAGTAGAAAGAGTGAACAGGACTTTAAAGAATAATATGTGGAAAATATTTAGCATTCAAGGAAATTACAAATGGTTAAATATATTAGCGGATATTGTAAAAAAATGTAACAATACAAGACATTCTTTAATAGGAATGAAGCCAAAACAAGTAAATAAAACAAATGAAAAGAGAATCTTGAAATCTGCATTTACTCATGCTAAAACGTTAGATATAAAATCTCCAAAGTTTAAAGTGGGTGATCACGTACGCATAAGCCAGCATCAAGAGGCATTTTCGAAAGGTTACACACCAAATTGGTCAAATGAGATATTCCACATTAAAGAAGTTAAGATGACAAACCCCTGGACATATTTAATTCAAGACGAAGATAATCAGGACATTCTGGGTGGTTTTTAAGAGCAAGAATTACTAAAAGTAAACCATACCGATGTGTATCTTATTGAGAAGGTTTTGAGAAGGAAAGGAAACAAAGTTTATGTGAAATGGTTAGGACTTGATAAAAAATATAATACATGGATTGATAAAAAAATATTATTTAAATAAATTGAAATTAAATTTTAGTTAAATTTGTTTTATTTCTGTTCCTCACTTTATACTTTACCTGATACAAATTACAATGTCTGAAAAGTACCTACTCTTATGTGCTAATTAATTTCAAATAAAATTCACATTTAAGAAATTAAAATTTTATTAAGTAAAACATCAAATACAATTTTTATTAAAACGTGTCAAATATATTTTATTTCTATGTTCCTCAGATAATATCGAATCTAGAATAAGTTTACAATCATTTATTCTTTTTTCAAAACGGAGTCTGTCTAAGTACCACATCTGAAAGTTACTCCTACGGGCTTGTCTGTAAGCAAAGCTCCACTTTACTAACACATGCACCTTATTGTTCTCTTCCAGAAAAGATATTGTTTTCTTCGTAATATTTTCTTTTAATCCATTTTCACTGTTTTCCTCGTAATATTTTCTTTTTGTTCCATTTTGCTTCAATTTGTTTTCCATTTCTTCAGGATATAAGGCGAGTAATTCCATCATAGTTGAAACATTTCCACTGTTAGGATTTTGTGTTGGACTTATTATATTATAAACATGCGTACAGAAGTCGCCACAACAGCTGAAATATTATTTTGAAATATTTTGAAATATGTATTGAATTCTTGCCTTTTAATTATAGATAATCTACAATCAATAATTTCCTTCAATCGCCACAAATTGTCCAAAGACTCTTGTCCTAAGTATATGAAGTGTGGGCCTTTTGTAATTTGCAGAACAGGGATATCATTTATTTTCTGGACCTGCAGATGAATGTTGTTTATCTTCACACTGGTTTGATCAGCTTGAGAAAAGTAGAAATTGTTTACAATAATTCCTTGACGAACACAAATGTCTTTCCAATTTTCTTCGGTTATTGTGATTAAAAATCCAGTTTTTCCACCAACAACAATTTTTGGAGAAAAATCATTTAAACAAGAACAAATTTTAACAAAGAATTATTTAAAAAATAAATTTTTGAATTAAGAAGCGTTTCTAAAGGTTTATGAACCACGGCGTTGTTCATAATGACTAAACGAGACTGAAACATATTGCGTTAATCTTGTACTTAAATATTCTCATCCCCACTTTCTTTAAAGTTTGAAATTTGTAATAAAGATAAATAATTTAAATCGTAATGTATAAAAATAATGCAAAGTTTAATGTAACACTAATAATGGAAAAGTAATAATTTTTGAATCCGTCATAATATTTGGTACAGTTGTGGGTTATAATTTGTAACTGATTATTTTTAAACTCTAACCTTTCGATCCAATTTGTATCAAAAATAGATCGATTTGGATAATGACACAAAATTTTAAAAAATGTACTTGCATTTTCATCTCCATTTATTCATTCCATCCAACTAATTGTACTATTGTTAATTAATCCAATTTTCATAAATTTACAATATTTACTTAGAGTGACGTCTGTTTTGTTAGAAAAACATACTTCACACTTACGCCGGGGGGATGATGAACATAAAAAACATTTTGGAAAATAAAATGAAGAAGAATGAATTGCGATCTACTGATAGTCATTGAAAAAAATTAATAATTATATTCCAAATTTATTAACATTAAGCAGACACTTTCACCACGAAAGCAAAAGCAGTTGTAAAAAAATAACAATAAAATACTTAATTTAAAGATATGTAAAAGTTCATTAATAAGGATACTAATAATACTGTATAAAATGTGTAGCTTGAAGACTTGAATGGTTACAATTATTCGATTCCTATTTTTCCATAAACAGTTATTTAAATCACAATTCCTAGCAAATTTCTTATGCTTCACAAAACATTTACAAATATCATTGATTGAAATATAGCAAAAGCCAGCTCCAGCCAACACTTCTGGTCTCAATTTTCCTTTCCATTTCTTAAAAGTGGAAAGTCGTTTTTCATATGTTTTAAAATAACTGTTATCAATTTCTTTGTCAAAAGTTTCTAAGCACATTTTGTGAAAGGCTTATGAAGACTAACTTTGGTTTCAAAAACAACAAATTTAAATACCTTATAATATCTACATAAATATATCTAAATCTTCATGTTCTGCATTCCATTGATACAAAGTAATATCTTGGTGTCCCCAAGAACTCAAAGCCAATTTATTAATTAATTCGGTGAAAATTGTGTGTTGTCTAGATCGAAAAACATACATTGAACAAAAGGTTTTAGAATGATTTTCAACAACATCTTTATAATGAATAAAATCCAACTGCTTTTTAATGGCACGTTTCTTAACACCTTTTGCTTTTTTGTTAAACTATTTTCCGTTTTAATACAATATGCTTTTGCTCCAGTACCAAAGAAAGCAGTAATGGGTTCACCAGCATATTCATCTTTGAATTTTCCTATAACTGACTTTGTAATAGGCATTTTATGAATTTCACCAAATTCATAATTAGATGTATCAAATTTGTGAATATTTTTTATCATGTCAGAATAAATATTTGGAGTTGGGACTTCTAAAACGAACGAATCGGTATCGGTGTATAAAACTGAAATATTTTCCTGATAAAGAGGTTTTAAAAAATAATAAAAGAAATCATACATGACAGTTTTAGATATACCTAATATTGAGAAGCCTACATATATTGGTTTATTGTAAGTAACTTGAATCTTTTGCATTTGAATAGCTACCAAGTTTTCAGAAAATATTGTTAAGTGCTTGAAATATGGTTTTGCAATTAAATTCTCAGCACCATCTTTTCTTCTATTTTTTTCTCACTCTGTAAGAAGTCTTACGTCAATTCTCCTACCAACTTTTTCCATAGTCTTGCCATAAATACTATTATTTGCCAACTTGTAAGTATTACCATAGATAAACTGACATAGATAAACAACGCCTGTTTCTAAAACCGAACGTTGTAATGTACTCGATAGCAGCCGCATGCTGTACTCGATAGGGCAAGACAGAGAAGGAATGTACGCGCTTGTGTGGAAGTATTACTGCCCTCTCTTGTACGCAGTTGGCACGCGGCGGCAAAGGATTCGCTGGAGATTATTTGATTTTATTCCTTTACTAGTTTTGGCGCCGGGTGAACTTATATGTATACGAGGTGTGATCAGCATTTTTGTCATTTGTAGATAATAATTGTAATTTGTTTTAAAATGTAGTGCCATAGATAATAGTGTGATAAACCATTTGGTGTAAATAGTGTGATTTCTATTGAACAATATTATTAACATTAAACATGAGTGAAGTGCTGCCGAAAAAACGTCGCAATAAGTGCAGCTTATATGACTGTTTTAACAGTCTAGCAAACACAGCTAATGTACATATGTTTAGATTTCCAAAAAACCCAAAAATTTCGAAGGAATGGGTATTAAAATCAGGTAAGTAGTATTGTAAATATAACTTTTTCGAAAAAATTGCCCTAATTTACACAATGTTAAGAGTAAAAAAATCAAGGTGGCGGCAAATGGTTTTTAACTAAAATTTTAAGAAAATCAATTGCTTGTCTGTGCTGAATTTCATATTTTTAACTTCGATAGTTTTGCAATGACGATTTTTTAAACTTACACTTACAACTTCAAATTTCGATTTTAACTTTACTCGCACTCTTGTATAGGGTAATATAGAAGGGCGTCTCACTTCGAGAATGGGTATACAAACTTTCAGAAATACTTTTAAGGGAATGCCGGAAATACTAATAAATATTGAGGAATACGGCAATACTCAAGAATATTAAGGAATGCTCGGGAATAATTAGAATATATTCCAGCCAATTCAAGCAGTTTAAATTAGTATATACACATTTCGGATGGTGTATTCTTTGTTATTTTATTATGTCTTAATACACGATGCGTAAAAAAATGATAAAAAGTACATAATAGTTTTCGTTATCGGAAGTGACTGCGATTTGCTATAGTACATATTATGTATATCCGTGAATGTGTTAAACATAATATCAAAAAATTCAAAATAAAATAAATGTAAAAAAACAATTATAAAAATATTTTATTTATACCTAAACTAATTGAAAAGTAAAAAATAATTAAGCTTATATAAACACAGAACTTTTAAAAATTTGAAAACTTTCTTAAAAACTTATGGTGTGACACGTGATCAAAGTTATTGAAATATCGCCTAAAACTTTTAAGAAAATATTCACATTTTTAAGAGTTCTGGGTTTATGTAAGTTTTTTTTTCACTTTTTCGTTCAATAGTGTATTAATAAAAGCTTTTTTAAATATGTTTAACATTTTCTTACTCCTGCTTTCAAAAATGTATAGTTGTTTGAAATTTATTTTAGCAGTTTTGATAATAAATGTAATTAAATTTAAATTAAAAAATCTAAGATACCACGAAAAACATAAGTTTATATTTAATAATGTTAATAAAACGTAAAGTTTTGAGTTTAATATGGTGTGGGCTATAATTTGTGATTTTTCTAGGCATAATATTATAAATATCCTTTGCCCTTTGAGAAACAGTTAATTCTTATTTGGTGTTAATTAAAGAAAATACAACAATTATTATTTATTAAATTATCTAAAATATATGTAGTTTCTTAACATAAACATTAACAAATCGGTCAAGCTTTAAATGCTTATTCTACAGAAACTTTAGCCGAGCCGGCGTCCTTCCTAGTTGTACAACCGATATATTACATCGGTACATATATTCTAAAAAAATCCTAAAAGAAAGTACTAATAACAAGAAATTTAAAATTTTTAATATTTAAGATTGAACACAAAATTTTTGAACGAGCCTCGTGTATCGTAGTCTTCGATGTAAGTATCGCATGACCTTCGACCAGCTAACGCTCAGTGGTTTTGTCGCCTTAATTGCAAACCGTGCGACATCTAGATGTTTTAGCCTAACAGCGTTTTACGCGCAATACGTATAGGTGGTGCTTGCGCTATGAAATTTCGGTAGCCAATTTGCGTTGGGGATCTTAGTTTATCTATGGTATTACGACCAAATTCATTCATTGAATCATTTCTTAATCTTGAATTCAAGTCTATATTTTTTCAACCAATCAGATTGATAAAAGTGTAAAACTCTATGAACTTTAATCAACTTGAGTTCATGTTCCAAACATTGTTTTAATAACTGATAGTGAATAACATATTTTGATTTATCATTTAAATTGGGTATTAATTTTATGCATTTAGAATTTGGCGGTTTAAAGTTTTCAGGACAAAACGGAAAATCGTTATGATAGGAATGTAGACTTGTAGGATATTCTAAATCAACTTCTAAAACATATCCCTTATTAGATTTTTTAGAAATATTCGTAATATTTAAATCACTGATTTCTTTATCTGTTAACCAAACAAAATCTCCCGTTGGAATGTGCTGTGACATTGCATAACCATACAAATTTGTTGCTTCATAATAAATTATGTATTTAGTTGGCTTTAAAGGATCAAAATTTAAAAGAAATGAATTATTAGCTTCAGATTTTCTACAAATGCAAGAGCGCACACCACCGCGAACGCTTTTTTTGAAAAAGTGTATCATATCTGGATCTGTTAACACTTCTAACTCTATTCCAGTATAACGCAAACACGCCTCCCAGGATAAACCTGGAAAAGTGTAAAAATGAGCTGGATCGTGCTTATATGTGGATAAACAAGTGCTTCTAAAATTTTTAAAAATATCCGCCAAAAGTAAAGTATCAGAGAGTAAGTAAAAGTAGGAGTATTGACCAAGAGATTCACATTTAAACAATTGCCAAACCTTTACAGCTCTTTGATATCCTGCATTACTGATGTGCTCATCCGTTAAAGTATTATAAAGTTGCTCTTTCTGAGGTAAAGTTCTTTCTTCTAATTTTAAATAATCATTAATATAATTGTAAGAAAATACACCTTTTTGGCGAATAAATTTAAATCTTTCTTCATCATTGAAATTTTTTTTTATTTCCTTACATTGTTTATCTTTTAAGTTTTCAGGGAGTTTTGATAAAGAATGGGATAGAAATTGAAAAGAATCAATGAACCTTAACGATATATTTTTTTCTTAGCCTTTTGTGTCTTTTTATCAAAATAGTTATCCACATGAATAAGCTTTTCATTCAAATGAAATATATTTTTCCTTGTTTTGTGCGATAACTGTTAGTTGTTCTTTGTTTAAACATAATTTTTTAAGAAATAGATGAGAATCATATGCAATATAACTGGAATAAAGTTAGGTATTCTGTAATTTATGTTGCAGAATGAATGAGCTGGACCTCTATAAAGACCAGTTATATGACAATGATCTGCAACCCTGTCATTTAAAAGAGGTTTATTAAAAATATGACAAACTGTTTCATGGTTATGATAAATTTTGTCCAGTTCGTTCAAAGGAATCATCTTTTTAGGAACCTTTAAAAATTTATTGTATATGTTATACACGTCTCTTTCTAAAGAATTTATAAATAATGTATCACAATTTTGACCTCTATATCTTTCAAATTTAGAATAATTATCGTCGAAGGAACATTTAATGTAATAGGCAAATGAATGTGGAATATGTTCATATTGTTTTAAGGTGTATGAAGTATTAGGATTTTTGTCAACATTGTCATTATTTAAAGGCTTTAAAATGCATTCAAAATATGCATATGCCACGAAAAGAACTTTCATTTGTTTATGATAATTTACAAATTTCAAAATATTATCATATGAATAGTTTACAAACTTATCTTTTATTAATTCTTTAGAAGGTAGGTTAATTCGTAAATGATCACAATCATAGCTACTGTGTTGTAATAAATTTTCTCCTGTAGGGAAATATTGTAAACAACCGTCGCAAATATATTTTTTCCCTGATGTTTAGACATTTGTGCAGAAACTAATTTTGATAAATCTTTAATATAGCAATAATGAAAAGTTTTTTCATCGTCATCACTTATTAACAATAAATTGACATGTTGATTTTTTTTTATTCGATGAATAATAAAGTGGACCAATTACTTTATACCCTTTTTTAGGATTTATAGTTTCTAATCCATATACATTAATAGAAATGTTATTTTTTTTGTTCAAAAATCTTAATGTTCTTTAGCAACATTGGAAATTCTATACCTGACATATCCGAAACAGAAGAATAGTGTGGGTGGGATGAAGTTTCAAAATCTAATCCGCTTGGTTGGTGAAGAGCAGACACAACTGCCCAGGCGAAGCAAAAGTTGTCATCATTCCTAATGTTGATCACAGCTTGTCGTCTCTTGATCTCTTGAGGAAGTTCGATAAAAGATGAGGCTCTTAGCGGATTGTGCTTGTTAACATTAATTTCCAAATGAAGTAAATTCATCAAAGCTCATCTTGCAACGTAAAAATTAAAAAATCACTTTTTTTGTTGCCGTTGTGAAATAGAAAATAAATTCTTTACCTGAATCTCTTTCTGCAAATTCGTCAGCTTTCTGGTCAATAATGGCTCAGATTTGCTCTAAAAGTTCTTTTGTCTGATATCCCTGGCAAATGACTTGGAACGGCGCATTAAAAGATTTGACATCATAGCTGTCGCTGTTGGGGTTAAAATAGAAACCGAACAGTTCCATATTTAGCTTCATACATTTATGTTTCTGCAGTTATTGATCTATTAGATGTACAATTTTGTATTCCAAATGTTGAAAATATTCTTTCACATTTATGAAGTTTTTGGGTGAGGAAATCCTATAAGATATTATTCGTTCCCTGAATGCCGACTTGATAATTTCAACACCTTCCTCCAAGCCTATTTTGGAATGGTTCTTGTGCACACTAGATCGAAGATGTCCACCCCATAGATTTTGGTTTATATTTTTCTTGCATTCTTTACAATATTTTACAATATTTGTATAATCTATAAATTAAAAAAAATATTTTACAAAATAAAACATGAAAAATAACTTACTTACCTTTAACAAGCTTTGGTTGTTTCAACCAACTAGCGAGTGTTGTGAAATTTCCGCAAACATGTTTTTAATATGTCGCAATAAATTATCCTTTCTAGTAAAGACTTTATTACATGTTACACACTTGCACACATGCATTTTTGAAGTTTTCTAGATAATAATAATAAAATTAATATTGCGCATTTTTATTTAGTTATAATCAAATTTTGAAAAAAGCAATTGCATTTTTGAAGTTCTCTGGATAATAATAATAAAATTAATATTGTGCATTTTTATTTAGTTATAGTCAAATTTTGAAAAAAGCAATAGAAATTAATTGACTTTATGAATCCATTTCTTCAAATGAGTCAACTAATTTGTCAAAGGCCTGTTTAACATAATTCACCGTACTTGCGTCTCCCTGTTTATTTGTGATCAAATCAGTTAAATTTTGAATAGCGAAACCCAGACACTTAAGGTTTGCTACTTGTTTTTTATTTTTTTTATTAATTTTAATATTTTTTTAAATAATAAATGATGGTTTCGAAATTGAATTTTGTTCAACTGGTGAATTATTAAGAAAAATATCCGAAGTTAAATTTGCTTCAATTTGCTTTTTCTTGCGAATCAGAATTTACAATATCATATGGTAAATTAATAGGAGATATAGCCGAACTTAAATTTTGATCAATTTGTTCTTCTTCCGAATCAGAATTTTCACTAAACAAAAAGGGAGAGCAAATTGGTCTCGGAGAATTAATTGGCGATTTTAATGTTAAATAATTTGGATTAGATTTTTGAAAACAAACAATATCCTCATAGCTAGAATTTTGATTTTCATCAATGTCATTGAGTTCTTCAAGAGTTTGTTTAGTTTTTTTTTGTAATTAAGTCCGTTTTGTTGTCAATAATGTCATTAAGATCATCAAGAGTTTGTTGTTGAGTAGCTGTAAATAAATATTTTTCGTTGTTCTGTTTGTTGGCATTATTCTGAACTTGGCTATTGTAAATAATTTCATTCAAGTCCTGAATAGTTTGTTATTGACTAGTTGTAAATACGTCTGTTTCATTGTTTTGTTGGTTTGCAAAATTTTGCATTTGAGTACATGTGTATAAGTCAAAGTCATTGTCAGTAATTTTGCTACTCGATGCCAAAAAATTGTCCATTATGAAAAAATCGTAATAACAAATAAAATACCAAATAAAAGTGTCACAAATATAAATAAAAATGTCACCAATATAAATAAGAACTAAATTTTGCCAAATAAAAATGTTAGAAATATAAAAATTAAAAAATTACCAAATAGACACCAGAAAACTCACGAGCCCTGCACAGTGTGAATGCAGAAATCAATTGCATTCGTCTTTTCGCTGAGGCGATTTTATATGAAAAAGTTGATCACATATGTTCTACTTAAAGTTCAACGACAATACAACCACTTTCCCAAGCCGAGCAACGACCTTACCCAGGAGAAAGAAGAAAGGGAGAGAAAGAAGATAGGGTGAGGGTGGGGGGAGTGGTTAAGGGGGGTCTTAGGTTAGGTTAGGTTAAAAAAGAAGAAAGGAAAAAAAGGAGTAGGAAGGAAAAAGGAGAAGGAAGGAAAAAGGAGAAGGAAAGAAAAAGGAGAAAAAGAAAAAAGGAGAAAGAAGGAAGGGAGAGAAAGAAGATGGGGTAAGGGTGGGGGG
The DNA here is from genome assembly GCA_030620095.1 of Kuschelorhynchus macadamiae. Classification (NCBI taxonomy): domain Eukaryota; kingdom Metazoa; phylum Arthropoda; class Insecta; order Coleoptera; family Curculionidae; genus Kuschelorhynchus; species Kuschelorhynchus macadamiae. The sequence goes on from JAUTXW010001819.1 coordinate 13,649, forward strand.
GTTAAGGGGGGTCTCCCCCTTATGGGGGGTTGGCGGAGCGGGAAGGGGGCGAAGCCTTGAGGTAAAGTCACAGGGAAAGGGACAGTGAAAAAAAAACAACTTAAGTATTGCAGTTGGATCTGAGAATGATGTCACGCAGGTAGTGAAAGTGGTGGTCGATGGGATATATACTTCAGAACAACCACTCGGTGATCATACAGTATCATTCGCTGTAATATCAGTTGTCGCTATTATTTATAACTTATAACCAAAATTTTTTTTTAACAAATCTATCTATCTAAATCTAAAGTTCCTAACGATGGCAGAAAATATGATTGGAAACGCTGCCCAAATTGAAGAAAATAACATGGAGATCGCCGCTCAAGTCGAAGACTAGAAACCTTTGCTATTTGCCTTCCTTGTAGTGCAATTCACATGAGATATTTACGGAGAGGGGAGTCCGATCATGTGAGCTGCCACTACAAAAGAGCTTATGTTGTTAGTGCTTCTGATTTACATTGTGCTATTTGTAGGATACATCTTTTTCTATTAATTCCTGAACCTGTTTGCTTTTACTGCAATAAAAATGAAAAAAAAAGAGATGGAAGATTATGTTGTTAAATATTAATATTAAACATAGTTTGTAAAGGTGATGAGTAGATTATTTTAACAATATTAATTTTAAATATAGGTTATAAACGTAATGGGTAGATTATGTCAAAAATATTAATTTTAAACATAAATTGTAAAGATAATAAGTAGAATACGTCAACAATATTAATAAGCGGTTATATATTTTCAGTCCTATATGCAAACAACTTCTTTTTATTCTAACATCTGACCCTGTAATTTTTTATTGCAACAAGAACGAAAAATGAAATAGCTAATCATATGTAAAAATAATGTGTTGATTATGTCAACTGCCACTATAAGCGCTCATATATTAGCATAAAATTTTTTTAACGCTTGTTCCTGTATTCAATTGAGTTTTCTCTTACCTAATGCAAATTATATTAATATTATTAGTATAATTAAAAAATAATAACTTTTAATTTCCCCTGTTTATTTTAAAAATGTTACACCATAACAATTGTTTTGTTATGTAATGTGAAAATTAGTATGTATTAAAAAACTTGTTAGAACATTGTTGTTTCAATATAGGAAAAGGAAAAAAATATATTAATATATTATTATTAGTATAACAAAAAAATAATAACTTTTAATTTCCACTGTTTATTTTAAAATGTTAAACCATAACAAATTAGTATGTATTAAAACGCTTAAAGAATATTGTCGTTTCAATATAGGAAAAGGAAAAGGAAAAACTGAGTGTCAATTATTATATATATATTTACATTTACTTTTTACAAATTTATTTGACCAGAGTTTTCACAAACACAAATTATGAAAAATATTATCCTCTTTTTAAAACTACAACAAAATGATGTCTAATTACATCTTTGAAGATTTGTACCAAATAGTAATATCTAGTGCGACATACAGGACAATTGTTTACCATTATAGAACAAAAATTTTCATCATTCCATTTTAAAATACATTTTAAACAAAAAATGTGGGAACATGTATTTGGTCTACATGAATCATAATATTCGATTATTTCAAAACAAATAGCACAAAACACTTTTTTCTCTTCACCCTCAGTTTTGTTCAAATTTTTTAAAACAATCACATTTTCTTCTTCTCGAACTAATGGTATAGTTTCTTCTCGAACTCCTGGTATAATTTCTTCGAGGCTAATTGTCTGAAGCGGAATGGATCGATTTCTTTCTCCAACTGATTCACTCATTTTATTTTAATATTATTAATAGATTTATTCAACAGATTTTTTTTCTTTTAACAGTCACTCGTACCTTAGCATACTAAAATGATCTTGATGCACCTATTTGTAAAACTTAAGAATGCAAAATCAAATGTGGGAGGACAAAGAAAAAAAATTAAAAATATGATGCGAATGAGAATAAAAGGGGAGGAAGATAAGAATGAGGGACATGAGAGAGTGGAAGAGGAAGAGGAGGAGGCGCTCCCCTATTTTAACTACTCATGGTTATTGAAAATACAATAATTAAGTAATAGTTTAAAAGTAATATCTGCATTTTCCATGGTTGAGACCACTTTGTAACAAAATGATTGTTGTAACTAATGTAGTGATAAATATTAAACAGTTACGTAGGTGAGTAGCCAGGTTTATACCATCCTTATTATTAATATATAAAAAATTGTTAGTCTGATGTAATTGTTCGTGTATATAAAATTATGATTGTTTTAGCCTGAAGAAGATGCAATAAAGGCATCGAAACGTTGCTTGGTAATAAATAAGATTTAAGCAGAACTACCATCCGTTATTCCCGAAAAATTTTCAATTGAATTACTAAGATAGGACGCAAACACCCTAAAATAAATGTTTACTTTTTAAAACATGTTCTATGTCAAAAATGTCTCACTCTAAGATTATGTCATTTAGCACTATCTAAACTGTAAAAAATATTGAGTTATGGTATTTTGACTTGCTAGCTGACATATATATCAGTGAAATGTAGAATTTACGTATCGGGCAAAATGAAAGTCCAGGTGCTAAGAGAATAGTACCAAAACAACAATCGTACGTACTAGACCAGTCCAAGCTGCCCTAAAAACATATCAAATAATGTTGGCATAAAAACTGCTGAAAATTGAATCGACGTTGCTCTCGGTTGGTACTTCCACCAGTGAAATAATATTTTATTTCTTAAAAACGAAGAGGAAAACAAAGGGAAAATAATTTAAAAAGTTAGGTTGGTCTTTTTGATCGTTTTTTCATGTTGATTGTCTGGTTACAACCGAACTTAAAGTCTTGTACCAATGGTAAACAAATATTATCACCCCATAGGTAATTAATATACACCGTTGTTTAGTAGCTTAATATTTCTTATTTTCCACGTATTTTGGCTACGAAACTATTGACCTATATATCACTTCCCCGAGAACTTTCTAACACATGACGTGATATAGAAGTTGAAAATTATTAACTTAAACACCTTACCTTAAATGTATAAAATAAAATGTTTCCTCGAGTTGTTAAATAGCATAGATTTTTACCTACTTATAATCAGAAAAAAAGGCAGAAAAATATACTCACGCTAGTACATCGCCGTAAGTTGCAATCTAAGATCTATTAAGGAGGCAAACTGAAAGACATTCGAAGCAATCTACTCACAAATAAAAAAGACATTCTAAACATTCTATAAATCATGATTAATAAAAAGAAATTACGTCAATTAAGAAATCATGGTTCTTGGGTTTAGGCCGAATCAAACTGGAATTTTAGTTTCCGATTGACTGAATGAGCTCCGATGAGCAGAGTTCAGGTATTTATACCCGATCTGTGACCACCTACACGTGATTCAATATGATGACTGGTTTCCATGCATCCAGCACATAGCCTGCGTTTCTATTGAAATTTTCAGGGTGCTTGATAATTTCAATAGATTCTCTAATTTTTTGTTTATGATAACCCGAGGAAGATTTAAGAACCTTGGTATCTTACATTAATCTTGTGTCCTGTGGTGTGCTGGTGTTCAGTGACAGCAGATTGAACAATTTGTTTCTTACTTATACATTTTTCATGCTCATTAAATTAAGTAGACACAGACCGTCATATACACTTTTCAGCAGAAACAAGAAATTTTAAAAACGCCTTCTGTTTGCAATAGAATAACATATTTTGATGTCCTTAAGCATTGCCCAATCTTTTTGTGTATACTGTACGAATGTTGTTGGTTTAGATGATCTAAAAATATAGTTAAATTTTCTTCTCCATGAGGCCATACTACAAAAGTGCCATCTACATTTTTAAACCATCATTTAGGTTGTAAAGGACTGGATCTATAAGCAATTTCCTTGAAAGCCTCTATAAAGATGTTTGCAACCACACCCGAGGTTTGGTCAAAAAAGGTCTCTTGAAGAATAAAATAAGTAAACGTTAAGCATTCTCTTATCGATTCAATTAAGTTTGTACTAAGATTTCTGTCTTTTAATAAGTCAGAAATTAATCAAATTGAATAGTCAACAGACACATTTGTGTAAAATTTGCAAACAGGGATTCAACAACAAAAGTGACTAAAATATCACCGGGAGGGATCTAGAGTAAAATCTTCAGATATTTATGAAATCGTCGCGGCAAATTCATTATTCAAGAAAAAAACTATTTTTGTGTTTTAGACCACAATTATAATACAAAATTAAAATATTAAAAAATTGTTATCTACTTACCTTACAATTTTAATATGTAGTCTTTAGTTCTGTGTCTTCAGCAAATATCTAACATTTTTTAAGCTTTTTTTTATTTATTTTCCACAAAAGACAAAAATGTATCTGTATACAGGGTGTACCTTAAACTTACTGCGTGACCTTAACTTTTATTTGAATTTACTAGCTGTCCAGTTGGTTTTATTCAACAGCCTTGAAAAACAGTAGGTTTCCAATTCGAACAAAATGTATTTTTTTACTTTTATGTAGGTACACCGATTACTGCGTTGATTAAATAACTTTATTCTCGGCACAAAATGTTTTTTTTTTTGTAAAATAGTCAGTGTATATCGGCGGACCGGAGAAGCCGAAAAGAGGGTGGTTATCAAAAAATTATTAAGTTTTATGAGGTTTTTAATGGAACGAAAAGTCAGTTTCACTAATCATTTCATTTTTTCCCAATTTGTTTTGCTGATGTTGTATGCAGATGTATAGATTGCGAGTATGTAATCGAAAAAAAATCGCTCTCCGATATTTTTTCAGATCTTTACGTTTCAGGGTCCCTAGATGACGAAAAACATGTTTTCTCAATTCCGTCCGTCTGACTGTCTGTCTGACTGTTCGCGGCGTAGCTAAAAAACTACTTACCCGATTGACTTATAAAATTTTGGTCAAAAATTAAGTGTCATAACGGGATGACCTGGTAATATTTAGGTAAAAATCCAATATGGCGAAACAAAATGGCGGCTTAGTGAAATGTCAGAAACATTATTATTACAAAACTAATCCAATTTATCTCAACTTTTGCAAAAACATCAAGTATTATATTGGAATCAACTGGTAATTTGGGTACGAATCCAAGATGGCGGAACAAAATGGCGGCCAAATAAAATGTTTGTAATCCTGAAAAAAATCACCCTCTCAGGTTTTACATATCGTCACGTTTTAGCGTCCCTAGATGCTAAAAAATATGTTTCACCAATTCCGTCGGCCCGTCTGTCGGTCTGTCTGTCAGTTCGCGGCATAGCTTAAAAACTAACCCGATTGACTTCAAATTTTGATAAAAAGATCAAGAGTCATATGGGGATGATCTGGTAATATTTTGGTAAAAATCGAGTATGGCAAAAACAAAATGGCGGCCTAGTGAAATGTTAAAAAAATATTATGAAAAAGCAATTTGTCGAATTTATTTCATATATTGCATAAACATCAAGTATTATGTTGGAATCGACTAGTAAAATTTTGGTATGAATCCAAGATGGCGGAACAAAACAAAAAACTACTTAATCATTTCCAATTGTGTGCCCTAACCAATTGTGGTATAGAGTTCGACTAGTAAAACTAGTTACTAATTCAAGATGACGGAACAAAATTGCGGCCAAATAAAAATTTTGTAATCGTTAAAAAATCACCCTCTCAGGTTTTACATACATATATTCACGTTTTAGTCCCAAAATCCCTAGATCCCAAAAACCATGTTTTATCAATTCCGTCAGTCCGTTAGTCGGTCTGTCTGTCAGTTCGCGACATAGCCTAAATACTACTTATCCGACTGACTTCAAATTTTGACCAAAAATTAAGGGTCATATGGGGATGGTAATATTTTGGTAAAAATCCAATATAGCTGCACAGTGTTAAAACATTTTTGTTAGAGTGGTGTATTATTTGGGGTTAAGATCCAGTAAAAAAACAAGTCTTTTTTGAATTGTCGACGTTTCGGAACTTAATTTGTGCCTCATCAGGACACATATGTAGATCCTATATCCTGCACAAACAAAAGATTTTTTTAAATTGTTGACGTTTTGCAATTTTATTGTTGCATTCTCAGGACACATATATAGATTTTATATCCTGCATGAAACCCATATTATCACTCTTTACCTACTCCGTTGGTTCGCAGATATTTCCCACATATTTAGTTTCTAAATGGTTTTCGATATCGTTCTTCTTGTTAGAGTGGTGTATTATTTGGGGTATATATAATATACATATATATATATATATATATATATATATATATATATATATATATATATATAGAGACAGACGCAGTATGTAAAGACTGATAATATGGATTTCATGTAGGATATGAAATCTATGTGTTCTGAGGATGCAACAATAAAGTTGCCAAACGTCGACATTTTAAAAAAGAACTTTTGTTTTGTTACTATTCTAACCTCAAATAATACACCACTTTAACATAACAACAAGAAGATCGTTAACGAAAACGAGTTAGAAACTTAATATCTGGGAAGTATCTGCGGACCAACGGAGTAGGTAAAAACTGATAATATGGGTTTCAATTTAAGACGGCGAAATAAAATGGCGGCCAAATAAACATTTTTTTATTTTTATTTTATAATGCCCAAAAGTCAATAGTTAGGAAGAAAATGGTAAAATATTGGTAGGAATCCAATATGATGGAACAAATAAAAATGAAAAGACAGTATATATAACACATATATACTGTGACTATCTACTGAAGTAAATTGGGTCACACTTGGAAAAAAATCGTAACGAGGGATTCTGGGTAAGAAATGTACCGATTTTTTAAGATGTATTTAGGTTAGTGCTAGGGTCATACTCTCTCTAACTATGGTTTTTTTAATATGGTTTTCGGACTTTTTAGAGGACTAAAATTCAGTTCAATAAAACATTTTTAACGTAATAAATATACAAATTCTAGTAAAAATTTAAGAACAATGGACACCAGTACTTGTTTATTTCATAAGGGACGTCGAACATTTCACTTTGACTAAACCAAAGCCTCAAAAAATTTTAAGCCAGATTTTTTTAAAATTTCTTATAAATAAAACACAAAAGATTCAAATAAGAATTCGATAAAAAATATAAAACCGATTTAAAAACACTAAAAACTAAAAAAAAAATTATTTTATTTTTTCTTAAAAATTTCAAAAAATATCTAATTGTGCAAATGATATTGACGTTTATTTTAGTTATTCAGTTTTCTGATATTTCTTTATTTTGGCTAGCTGCCAAGCCACATAGCTACTTGATAAAATTAAAATTAATATAATATAGATGTGTATATCATTAGTTTTGAGTTAATGTTTATTCACTGCTAGTAGTGCATAAAATATATAATAATAATTGAAAAAACAGTATAATGAGTTTATTACGGAACAGTTTTGGATAAAACCTTTTTATTTAGCTAAGGTCTATAATTCCATGTAAGAATGGATTACGATAAAATATTAATTTTCTTAATTATTAAAATAGTAAAACGTAATATTGAAAAAGGAATTTAAATAAATTAAAATTGTTACTGCTTATTTAAAAAGTTTGTAATTTTGTTGAGCATAAGGTCCGTTTTTAAATGTGTTCAGATTATTTGTTGCGTTTAGATTGACAAACAAAAATCTTTTTTGGCTTTTTCGCAACTGAATAAAAATATTTAACTTTAAATTAATTGAAGCAAATATTTAATATAATTACATACCTTAACATGTAGACTAGTCTGGCTACGGAATGTTTCGATACATAACATAAACAATATTATTTAAGCAAGCATAAGAAATTATATCATTTACCTTAAGATTTTATAGACACATAGTAGTTGTACAAATACTTTCATCCTATCGGGTTCATCCTATCGGGACTCATCAGTGCGCCGATCGTAAGAGAGAAACGTTAAATAACAGAAAAGAATTGATTTCAAAGTTTTAAAATTTGTGAAAAAATTATAGTTTGCAGCATTTTTATCCAGTTGCGAAAAAGCCAAAAAAGATTTTTGTTTGTCAATCTAAACGCAACAAATAATCTGAACACATTTAAAAATAACATTATAGATGGCTGCAAGCTATCATTTTTTCGTATCTAGGTTATATGTCAAACAAATTGGCAAATTTTAAAATTTTGAAATCAATTTTTTCTATTATTTAATGTTTCTCTCTTACGATCGGCACACTGATGAGTTCTGATAGGATGAAAGTATTTGTACAACTACTATGTGTCTATAAAAACTTAAGGTAAATGATATAATTTCTTATGCTTGCTTAAATAATATTGTTTATATTATGTATCGAAACATTCCGCAGACAGACTAGTCTACATGTTGAGGTATGTAATTATAATAAATATTTGCTCCAATTAATTTATAGTTAAATATTTTATTCAGTTGCGAAAAAGTCAAAAAAGATTTTTGTTTCTCAATAAGGTCCCTTATTTCGGGTAGAACAAAGGATGATTTTACCCGCTGTAACATCCTAAATTTTAAGGTTATTTAAGCCATTTTGAGCTAAATCAATTAGTAATATGTCCTATTAAAAAAAAAACCTTAAAGATAACTTCTGATTTATTTAAAAGGGTTAAAAAATAATAATTTAATAAAGAGACTTTAAAATAGTTACCTACTTGAATTTAGAGGCTTCTGAAAATCATGAAGAATGCATTGAGCTCCCATTAATCGGCCTCGGCTACCTTCGGCTTTTATTTCAATGTTCGTCTAATAATAATTTGTCAACAAATACGAAAAAAAAATGCTCTTGATATTATAATGTCTGTACGGGGTAGTTTAAAGCATCCTGATTACGAATTTCACAACCAAAAGTATTTACCACGTATAGATTTTGGGTTATTGAAAGCATCAGTTATTTTTATTTTATATTCAAAATTTTTATTTATTTTTTATATATTTTTACATATAAGTTCAAACCAAGAAAAAAATCAAGATATTCTATGGATAACAGGTTTTATTTGCAAATGCTTTTGCTTATATTCCTATCGCTTTCTCTCATAAGAAACCAATAACAATCAACTATCATTGCTGGATCCCATCTGCTTTGGTAATGTTGCTCCATTATTAGTATATCTTGGTGGAAACTTTCTCCTTGTTCGTCACTAACCTCAAAAAATTTGAAATCAAGAAGTGTATTTTAAGAGACATGCAACAGCCAATTTTTGCAGCAGTTCCTCGCATCTAACTCAACATCATTTAATTTTTGATCAGAACTTTCCCATTAGTATTTTTCTAATTTGTGGTCCAATAAATATTTTTTCCTTAAACTTAGCACCACTCAGATTAAGAAAAAATTTTTTTTTAAAGTATTTCAACGCGTATCTTTCTTTATTTAATGCATTTAGGAAATGTTTCATCAATCCCATTTTAATGTGTAATGGAGGTAACAGAATTTTTTTTTTGGATCAATAAGAGGTATGTTCTTTACGTTAGCTTGACCTGAAATAAATTGCTCTTTTTGAAGCCATTCTTTTACTTGGTGGCTCTGTGTTGTCCCAAAGACAAAGAAAACAGCAACATTTGGTAAATCCACCCTGTAGCCCTAGTAACAGTCCTATGTATTTTAGGTCAACACATATCTGCCATTTATAGGTATTATAGCTTATTGTATTTTAGAATAAGTGACATACTTTCGTATGTTTCCTTCATATCAACTGCATGCGCAAGAGGAATTCACTTTAAAATCAAATAACAACTTAAGAATATTAATAAGATTTTATAACTTCCTGTTATGTACTTACTGTTTAAAAATCTTGAAAAGTTAATGCGATAATGTTACTAGATAACGTAACATTATTACATTTAATAATATAATTGATTTTCGAAAAGAGAAGAATCATTCTAAGGAATAAAAAGCGACGAAAAAAATCACTAGTGAAATTTATACAATTTTTAACAGAGCTATCATAAAACGATAATAATATAAATGTATGTTATTGTCATTATTGGAGTATCAGAATGTATATCAAATTATATTTCTATAAATATTTTATTTGATACATATTTTAATAAGCGTATATTATTCCCTTAAAGTGAACAAATTATAATTTATAATGAAATAATAAAGGCAATAGATTTAATAGTTCAAACAGCAAGAATGTTTTATATTTCTTTATAAAAGATATCATAGGTTATGAAATTGCACTTTGGCCAAATAAATACACAATTTTTAACATACAAACATTGGAAGTGTTTATCGTCAGTAGATTTTTTATAAAATAATATGTGCATTATAGTAATTCAGAACTGTTAAATTTTCTGCTTGTGCGTTTTTGTCTCAATAAAATATGTTGTCAAAAAATGTTTGATGTTATATTTAGAATAAACTAAACAAATTTATGGCCAAATAATTTTTGGGCCAGTTGGAAACTCAAATCAAAGAGATTTTTTTGATTGCCGATTGTATATTTTGTTATTTTGTTTAAACGCCAGTATGAAACTACAGAAATATTAAATGCTCTAATGGTATTTAATTTGTAGTTAATATATATATATATATATAATATATATATATATATATATATATATATATATATATATATATATAGAGAGAGAGAGAGAGAGAGAAAAATGTTTCTTTATTTATAACAATTTCTTTATTCTAAAAAATAAAGTCAAAAACATGATTGTTATTGTTAAATTGATTTGTTCAAATTTTATGAGTATTTTCACGCTACAGAAATTCGCGCCTGAGGTCAAAAATCTATAAGCTTTAGCAACGTAAGAAATCGCGAACGACATTTTCTCTTAAGTATGGCATAAGTAGAAACTGGTAATTGTCACAAATCCAATAGGATGGAACAAAATTGCGCTCAATAGATATGTTTGTAAAGACTAAATCACTAAGCGTGGAACTAAATTTGGTTGCAATTTACTATTCCTTATAAAAGCAAAGATTCATAACGAGGGAAGTTGTGTGTAAAAGAAATTTACCGTTTTTTTTTAAATTTTATGTATGTACACCGATTTCTCTGTAATCGTTCGTCCAATTTAGATCTTTTCAGGAAGTTTTCAGACTACTGCCGTAGAAATTTTTCTACGAGAGATTTCCCACAATAACTTTGAAATGCTATAACAAATTGTCTTAAAATTTGGTGTATGAAGAATAACCAAAGTATATAGTTTGCGCGTACCTTGAGGTTCATTACCTGACTTAGGGGGGCGGGTGACTAATTTATTCTCTGTAAAGTGATTTCGGGTATTATAAATCTTAAATTAAGTTGAAATTATTGAATAAGTTTATTTTCGACACAAAATACTTCTTTTCTAAAAAAAACAGTGTTTGTAAAAAAAACAGTGTTTGTCGGCGGACCGGAGAAGCCGGAAAGAGGATGGTTATCAAAAACCATATAAAACAAGTTTTATATGGTTTTTGAGTTTTTTTAAGAGCAAGAAGTTCAATTTTATTATTCATTTTAATTTTTGACAATCTGTATTGGTGATGTGGTATACAGATGTATAGATAGCGCGTATTAGTGACCGTGGTTCTATGCACACGCATTACTCCGGCAATATTTGACCAACTTGGAGGATTACTTAAGAAATATCTATAGTGCTGCTGTCATACTCTAGTGAGGGTACCATAAGAAAATAAAAATGCAATAATGACGCCATTTTGAAATTTGAAATGGTTCAATATATTGCCTTGAAATTGGGGTAAAGGGGGCAATTTTTTTGTCAGTCTTTTTGTGTAGGTGATAATAAATCATACTGAATATCGAGAATATTAAAAGACTTTATTCTAGGCACAAAACATTTATTGTGTCAGTAAATATAAGGTGTGGTCGAGGATTCTGTCAAATTGAAAAAAGATCCAAATTGACGCTTTTTTAATATAGTTTTCGGCGTTTTTAGAGGACTAAAATTCAGTTCCAACCTCGATTAATATAAGATACAGCCGTCTGGTTGTCAATTCTTAATAAAGTCAAGATGTTTTCTCTGTCTTTACCAAGTGATCTTAAAGCAAAATAGGCGGCTTTGATCTCTAAAAAATTGATGTTTTTGTTGTTCGTTATGATTCCAGAAGCCGTGGCATCTATAACCGTTACAAAACGCTCCCCCCAACTAATCTTGGAGGCGTCCGAGAAAATTTTCAAGGAGAAGTTTTTAGATTTTATGTCCTGACTTGATCCTATATTATTGTGCCACCACTCTAATTCGATATTTAAGGAGTTTAGAATATACACTTTTTTATTATAATTGCAATAGTCTCCCCGCAACAACAAATGTTTAATTCAAACGGTTTAATATGAACAAATCCATGTTTTGTTAAAGGGCAAGGCACTACAAGTAATTGTATGTTGTACTTCATTATTTATCTGGGGAGGATGTAGAGCCCTACAATTTGCAGGTATCTTATACTTTCACATTAATTCTTCTCAGTGTTCTTTAGTTAAACCTTTTTTTTAAGAGGCTGTTCCAGCGAACGTCGATTTCTTCATGCAAGTCTTTTCCTACATTGTCCCCCGAGTCTGGTCTTAAGCCTAAAGTGTCCTGTTCAGATTGTTCATTGTTTGCTGGTATTTCTGTATCACGTAAGGTGACCTCTGGATCACGTACTGTGACCTCTAAAACGTTTGGATTGTCAGAAGTTGCCTCGAACTCTAAAAAAAATATAGACATTTAAAGTCGGCTGATTAAGATTCTACTCAAATGAAATCGCCCGATCTCATATTTTATAATTGTTTATATTAAGGTAAAAAATCGGTCGATTTTAGCTTTAGGAGCAACGCACATTACCCTAAAATCTTTTCTTTATATTTTGTAGGAACGACATGAAAAAACGCACGCTTTTTCTGTCTTCTAGGGATTATCGCATGATAGCTGAACCTACAATTTTCTCCTAATTTTCTGACAATCCCTGATTAAGCTAAAAAAGAAAAACTTACCTGAAGTCGAATAATCTTCAGAAGATGAATCACTAGACTTACAAAGCTTGTTTAAGTTTTCTTGCATTTCGCGTAACTGCTTTTTTAGCCTTTTTAGTATTTTTATTTCACAATGCTTGTCCGTCTAAGCTGGTCTTTTCGGCATTTTTAAACTTTTCACACACACGGCACTTTGTTTACAGTCGACGCTGACGAGCACGAAAACGGAAAATGATTACACAAGCAGCAGACGACCCGGGCCTCAGGTCTGAAAGAAAAAAAATGTGAGTCATAGATTTTAAACGTAAACGATTGGTGCTGATGAGTAAGTTTAATTCGGAAGCTACATAGTAATTATATCAAGGACAAGCGAAGGAAAATATATTACTTTTTAGTTAAGTCTGATTTACTTTTTTTTATAAATGTTTTTAATCTTTATTATGATTTAAAATAAATAATGTGATGGCAATAGAGATAAAATATATAATTTGTACAAATAATATTGACGTTTATTTTAGTTATTCCGTTTTGTGACACTTCATCGTTTTAGCGTAATTACCACGCCACATAGCTACTTGATAAAATTAAAAAGAAGATACGGCTGTATTTATCATTAGTTTGGAGTTGATGTTTATTCACTGCTAGTAGTGCATAATATATATCATTATAACTTAAGAAACATTAGTACCTATAATGAGTTTATTATGGAACACGGATAAAACCATTTTAGTTAGCTAAGGTTTATAATTCCATATAAGAACGGATTATGATATATATTTTGCTTGGTTATTCAAATAAGAAAAAGTAATATTGAAAAAGGGAAGTTAAACAATTTAAAATTGTTACTGCTTAGCTAAAAGGTTTGCAGCTGTGTTGAGCATAAGGTGTGCTATTTCGGGTAAAACAGAGGATTGCTTCACCCCCTGTAATATCCTGAATTTTAAAATTATTTAAGCCATTTTGGAGATAAATCAATTAGTAATAAGGCCTATTGAAAATACCTTAAAGATAATTTCTGATTTATTTAAAAGGGTGAAGCGACAATAATGTATTACCTTATCGAGACCCTAAAATAATTACCTACTTGAATTTAGTGGCACCTGAAAATCATGAAGGCTATATTGAGCCCAGATTGGTAATAGATTCCGACCGATTAATCGACTTCGGCTACTATACCACCTCAAATAAATTCTTCTTATCGCATTACAACTCACACCCACGAAAAGTGACGAATTGCTAATTCTGATATTAATGTCAAAATTGGACAGAATTTCTTAGGCTTCGTCTGAGGGAAGCCGAAGTTCGGCATCGGCTTCGGTTCGGCTAAAAAATCACCTTCGGACGGAGGACTCCAGTTGTAAACTAAACAATCAATCTTATCGTTCAAGTTTTTATATTTTTTGTATAAAAAATATATTGAAAAAGAAAAATTTTACCTAAAACCCTCTGATTACATAGAAAAATAATACACCTTGTATTACAATCCGTAAATTATATTCCAATAATATATTCCGAAAAACATACATTCCGTAATAAAATAGAATTAATAATCAAAAAGTTAACAATTCACTTTAATAAAACCGGGCATTTCTTAAATAGAGAATGCGAAACTTAACTGCTTTCCTTGCCTGTACAATAAAGGGATATTATACACTATAATAACATTACCAGAATATCCTACCTTTTGTCAATTTTTATTAGGAAATAAAAAAAGTTATTGCGATAAAACATTCCTTTCCCGTCTCCTGGAAGGGCATATATCTAAAAACAGGTAAGTTTAATAACAGAAACTTTTTAAACGGTTTTATTTTCTTCAATTTTTTAGAGGAATATTAAACATGATCAGAGGCATCCAGGAGAGTGAAGAAAGAAGATTGATTACTACAACGACTTTGTTAACCTTAGTATAACTTAAAATAGAAAAAAGGGTTAAGTTTGTAGAAACTGATAAAGGGTACCATTTATATCTAAAAACATCTGAGAATTAATAAAATATTTGTATTCAACAAAAATTCTGTTGTAAAATATATGATAAGTACTTCATCCCATGTCTCCCTGACTTGGTATCCATTTAAGTTACTACATTATTCTTCTAATTATAATTAACTCACCTCAAACAATATCTAAATTAATTAGAAAAAAATGTTTTCTACTTTTTAGGTTTAAGACCAAATATCTTGAAAGTGGAGCAGTGTTAGAGCAAACTCGGATTATTTTGCATTATTTATATCTAAGAGATAATCCATAACCATCATTTCATCTTTCTTTTTCTAGGTATTATTTAAAAATGCTCTAATAAATATCAATACAGTTTAAGACGAAAACAACAGTCTTTGTATCATTAATGGCCATTCTATTAAAATAAAGAATTTTTATTTAAGGTTATTAAATTTAAACCACAAACTGGATATTGCTATTCTGTAGCAGTTATTAAAGAACACATTTATAAATAAAATATATTATGTTGCCAAAAAATTAGAAGAAAGCTCTGGCAGGAAATACTGTGTTTTTATATTGGATACAATTATACAGTCAACACTCTATACTCTGAAAATATTAAAATCAAATTCCTTTCTGTCAAAACAAATAGAAACGATACATAATAAAATAATATATTTAAATGTTGCCCTAGATCAAATTTAAATTAAAAAACATTTTACTCATATGTGAGCATAAAAATAAAAATGCAGTTATAAGCAAACATGCATCTACGCCCTAAGGGTTTTAAATGTGCTTTATTCTTTAAATACAGCTTAATTCTGAATATGTTGTCGATGTTACAATAAAACAAGCAGCTTTTATAGAAGGTCAGGTATTCAAAGTATAAATTTTGCCATATATTTTTTTAAATCAAAATTCTCTCTCAAATATATATACGTTGGTAGGTATATGTTTGATAACTTGCTTCTTGGCTACTTAATTTTAAATATATTTTTTATTATTTTTGGTTTTTTCATAAACTATTTTATTTATTCAGATGAACTGTATATGTATATTTTAATACAAATTGATAACCAGATTTAAAAATATGTCATATAGATGATATTTTTAAATTTAACAGTATTAAATTAGTTATTTTTTGACGGCTTTGAAATGTGTTATAAAGAAAATTATTTGGTTTTATAATATCTGAACCGATACAATTTGTTTTTAAAGCAACAATGTTACAACTAACGTAGATTGTATTACCGCAATCAAATATGTTGATCCTGTTGGTATTTTTAATACTTTTATTAAGATTAACATTTATTTTATTTGTCTAGCTCCTACAGTGACAAAAAGGTAAATTTATCCAGATCATATAGGCAATGATGGTTTTATCCACTACCATACTGAACGTCATTTGAAAGGTTCCACGGGAAATATATTACTAATTCGAAGCCATTTCTCTTGTTAACGAGTCCAAATATTCAGGAATTTTTATTACTACATTGCACATCCGCTTTTGGGCTGCAAAAAATTACCTTACGTTTTATGTTCGTTGGAATCCTGCTAATATACACAGGTTAACATGAAGCCATATTTTTTCTCCAAAGTTTGATAAGTTGCATGACACTTCGCATAAATTAAATGAAGATTAGATAAACCTGCTTTTGTAGGATAAAGTGTCATATATACATTGCTTTTTGGTTAATTATTTTACTTTGAGTCTATTGGAAGTTGCAGGGTCTAAAAACAATTTTTTTTTTTTAAGAAATTGCATTACAGCTCTTTTACTCCTGCGGATAAACAATAAGATAAACGTAAATTGGATTTTGTTGGAAATTTTATTTACATTAGAGAAATTAACATTCTTTGAAAACAATAACATATACAAAACTTCAAAGACATTTATATCTTGTTCGTCTACCTTTTAAAGGAATTAATGCTTGGATATTATGTGGCATAATTGTTATGCAGTTTTATAGTTTTGGACAACCATGTGAGGTCACAGAAAGCACGTACCTGCTGGAAACGATTTTGAAAATATTAAAATTATGCGAATGGTATGGTTCACAAATTCACCTCATGCCACAGAACATTGTTAGAACAAGCGGTTCAAGAAGAATATCCAAGGCAGCAACAAGTTAACAACTACATAGCATGTATGTCACTTAGCACCCCATTCGAGGCGTTCATTCAAGAGATGGGTGAATAAGATGCATTTTTTTAAATTGTGGATTTATTTGTTTATTTATTTATTTAATTATTGCGTCAAGTACACTACAGAGTTATAAATTCTAAATAGCATATCAATATTAAATTATATGTATAAATGAACAGATAAATTAACACAATACACTAAGATATATTTACAAACTACGATAAACAAAAAATAAAATATACATTTTACTTATAAAATAATTAACGACAGAACATTTTAAACCACGAAATTAACAGTTAAAAATATCATGGTGCTCAAAATTGCTATTATAGTTTATAAATAAGTCTATCAACAATCCCATAATTTTCGTTACTTTATATATAATATACTAATAAACTGTTGCTCCTTCCTTCTTTCTTCCAAGCTCTACAACCCACACAAAACAATTTTGTGTCATAAAAGATATCATTATCGGGAAAATGAAACTTTTTAAAAAAATATTTGGCAAATATATTTTGCACCCTTTCGATCCTATTAATGCTGCACAAATAAATAGGTGACCAGCTTTCTAAACAATTCTCCTGAGTTGAAATTCAAAAACTAAGTATATGGTATTTCTTCGTTTAGACCAAAGTATCAAGTGAAAAAATTTAGAAAGCTTTGTTTTCGAATCACATCTTTTAATTTGACTCTCAATTATTTCTACAATTTCATATTCAGATACACTCGAGAGAAACTACCTACACACTGTTTTGATTTATTTGTTCTAGTCTCATATTATTCATTTATTTTTGTATTTATTTATATATTTATTTATTTATTTATTTATTTATTTATTTATTTATTTAATTATTTATTTATTTATTTATTTGTTTATTTATATATTTATTTATTTATTTATTTATTTATTTATTTATCTGTATATTACAAAAAGAATATCACCAGACCACAGGTTCATATTTGATATTCACAAAATACAATGATGGTGAACAGACAATTGTTTAACAACAAAATATTATATATATAGGCTTAAAAAATGTCGTAAGAAAAAATTTAATGAATCACTAAACAAACTAATATCAGCATCTTGACTTGAAGACAGATAGCATTCTATTATTTGGAGCATTTCTGTCAAGATTTGCCCTACAAAAAGACCCCAAAAACAAAGCATTATTTCTTAAAATGCGCGGTTGAGTATTCAAGTTAATATTCCATAGGATGTGCGGTGAGTCTAGTAGATTATTAAGGATTTTAAAGAGAAAACTCATATCGGAATGTTCACGATGAGCACTGAGAGAAGTGACGTGCTGATAATATTGCTGTAAGTGCCAGACTCCTTAAAGTCTAAAAATCTAAGAAATTTATTTTGTACTTTTTCTAATTTACTTTTGTAAATATTGTGCTGTGGGATCCACAACACAGATGCATAATTCAAGCTACTATTAAATAATGAGAAGTGTAGGGTTTTCATTGCTAGAACAGAATGGAGCTGTTTACATGGCCGAAGAATAAAACCCAACATTTTGTTTGCCTTAGTAGCAACATAATCCACGCAGAGAGAAAGTCATTTTATGATCTAAAATAACTTTTATAGAAAAAAACTTTTTTCAAAGGCAAAGTATTAAAATTATAATCGTACGAGAACTGTTGAAAATTACGAAAAAAATGAAACATCTATTAACATTTAGAACCAGCTCGTTGTGCTGGCAGTAGTCGTATATGCGATCAAGATCGCACTCAAGTAAAAGACAATCACCATTTTTTATTGTTGAATACATTTTCAAGTCATTCAAATAAAAAGAAGTTATACAATTTTAAAAGATTTACCTATGTCATTCAGATATATCAAAAATAAAAACCCAAATGTGAACCTTGGCGGACTCCTGAAGTAACTAGATAAGATTTTCGATTTTTAACGACAACCAACTGGTTTCTGTTAAAAATATTTGATGGCACCAGCCTAGCAGGTCCCCACGTACACCGATCCCAGAGAGCTTGCCTATTATAATGTATTTTATCGAATGCTTTACTATATATTGTACGAGATTTGTTTCCACAGATCGCTTAGGAAAAAAACCATGCTGCTCCTGTAAGATGTCTAATTTGACACTATTAAGCAAGGGTTTATGCACAATGTTCTGTATGTATAAATCTGTGCTTCACAATAGAAATAATTAGAATAACAAATTAACAAACAATTGTCTTTTCTTTAAACCTAAAGACATGCGGATATGATTTCTCTGCTTAACACGGTAGTCTGGTTAATGCAATGTTTTGAGGCTGTCATTGACGTACATTCACACCTCTTCTTTAGTGGCCGTTGATTCAATTGTCTATTTCCCTACCTGATTTTGAATAAAATAGCGAAAAATTTTAACCGATATTTGCAACTTGTAAGGAAGTAAGGGCAGTAAATTATCTGCTTATATACACGTTAAGCAGGTTCTTGACATTAACTTTCAAAGCTATAACCATTTAACACAATAAAATGTATTCCGTCGAAAGGATAGCATAGTAGGGCGAAAATGGTTAAAATAATAGTTTTAAGCTCCTATACCAGCAAGACTTGATTGGGATGCCTTTCATTTTTAACTTTTTAACCCACTTTAGCTGCATGAACGTACTTTATTTCACATTTACGAAAAAAAACATAAAAATATATTAAAAAAAGGACTATTTAGTATGTAATTAATGAATATCCCGTTATCTATTACCGTGAATACGAAACTTTAAATAAGAAAAATACTTGGTTACTAAAAGTGTATTTTGTAAAGATATTTTTATTTATACACAATACAGAGATTTATTTATTATACCGTTTATATGAAAAATTATTAACCAATATTCAACTATTTTCGAGATGATATTTAAAAACAGGAATTTTGAAAGGATGTAAAAGGAGTTAGAAGAAAACCAGCTGTATATTTTATAGTGTAATAGATACAAAAATATGCACGGTAGTTTCAGATTAATAATGATTTTATGTTTTTATTTTTAATGATGTATAATATAGTTTTTATTTTCCTGCAAATTATTTCCATGTGTTTCTGCTTTAAGTAAATACCTTTAGTAATAAGTGCTCTTACAAAGAAAATTTTTAATTTCGTTTAATTTTTTAAACCGGTCAAAAATTTTAAATTTAGCCCACTTCAATAGCAGACAAAATCTCTTTTCTAATATATGTTTCGTGATTACAAACGACTTCGATTGAACTAAAAAAACATATAAAAAAATGCTGCTAGATCCAAAGTTTTTTCAACCCGAATTTATCGCCAATATATGAATATGTTAAAATTACCAATTTAAAAATAGCGTCTATTTATAGAGAGTGAAAGTTCTTGAAACTTACAAAACTCGCCTATTTTATTTTTAGAGTAATCCTTAATTGAGTGAAGACCGTATTTAAAACTTTTAAGCAGTTCAAAAGTTACGGGCAATATAATTTTTTTTGACAGCTGTCAAAGTATTTTTTTAAGAAATTGGGCCACTAAACGTTACATGAAACTATGAAAACCTCATTTAAATGTTTTGAGTAGTTTAAAGGTTACGGGAAAAACATTCATTTTTGACAGCTGTCATTCTATATGGTCCATACAGTATACTAGTAAGAGAATTAGTTAGGTTTTATGTAAAAATATATAAAAGAAATTTGACAGGTCTCACTGTTTTTATTAAGTAATCGCTCTAAAACAAAATATATTTTCGTTTTTGGGAAATTGCTTCTTACCCCTATCTATGGCTATCATGAAAATATATTTATATACAAACAAAAAAGAAGAAATATGACTCGTTTGTTAAAAAAGATAAACGTTCTTGAAATGTATTTTTCCCTTCTAAGAACTGTTTCATTCTGCTAGAGCGTACCTGCATAATTGATTTTTTTTGTTTTTTAGACTACTATTCCGTATAATTGAAAAAAATATATATAAAAAAAACACATGTCACTGTTTTTAAGTAAGTTAAATGTTTTTCATTTTTTTAGGTGACTGATTCATCCTTCTAGGGCTACCCTGCATACTTAAAAAAAAATGTTGTTATATGTTATTATATTCACCGTTTTGGAATTTTTTTTCGTTTTCAAGGGGCTTCCTTATATTCTTTGTGTTATGACTTCCACACTTTTTTAGTGCCAAAACGTTTACTTGAGTTATGTATGCTTTCAATTTGATTGTTATTGAGTTGTGCATTTCCAAAATTTGATTTCTTTAAATTTCCACACACACAATAAAACTATCGAAGATCTACGCCCATGACACCCATAATCTAATCCCGGTGAGACATTGACCTACCCTGTAGAAAATCTCTCATTCCCTATTATTTATACTATTAAATAAAAGTAAAAGTTTAACGTAATTTATATTAAAAATATCCACAAAAACCCTCTTTATCCATTTTGTTTTTATGCGGAATGAATCATACTAAATAAACAAAACATTATTCAACTATATAATTATTAATGTACGATATTTACTAATTTTTTCTTTAAATAAAAAAAATAGTAGCGAGCTTATTCTATATGAACCCACTAAAACCCTAAATTCAAATATACGAATCTATTTTATTAATAAATAAAACAAACTTCAACACACGCTACTTTATACAGTTAATTATCAATCTTTACTTTAAACTTTTGCAATTCAAACTATGTATCAGTTAAGTATACCCTTAGAGTAAAAATAAAAATAGAGTTCATTATTTACATATTTAGCCACTGCCAAGATTACCTCACAGTATAAGGTCGATCGTACGACGATGCCAAGCCTAGCCAGGATCTCTAATGTTTATACTAATTTATATTACGGTGAATACGTTTAAACATGATGCAATACAATTTTCATACAAATAATAGTAATGTTTTTCCCGTGTTAGTTTTTAACCAGTATAAAGGAATTACTTTTATTGCAAAATAGTAAAATACAAGCTTAAATACCCAAAGCCTCAGATCCGGTTACACCAGTAACAAGAGTTTTAATTAAATATGACAACCCCGATCGACTACTCCGCGTATTAGACCATCCCACTTCGTATTAGACCATCCCACTTTTATTGACAAGGCATCCTTATAATATAGTAGTACAATAGTCTGCAGCAAAGATTGTTAGAGAATCACTTGACCGGCGTGGCTTAAAAACCAATAGCGGTTCGTGGAATCACAATTCACTTTAATATTAAAGAAATTAATTTGCTAAAAAATATGTTTTATCAGTGTGGAGCTTAACTAGTACAGGACGTTCGGAATTAATTTTTATTCCTTTATAAAACAACCTGTAGGTAGAAAAGTGATATATAACTCCCACACACACTTGAGAAGATTTTAATCACGTTTGGACCTACAAAAGTTCTACTGTACTTTAACACACAACTTTAGGAGTATTTCAATTAAAGATTACATTATGAGATACTTCAGTTTTGTAAATGTTCAAAAATTTGTATTCTCCATTATTTAGGTTCTGTCATATTTACGCTACCATTTTAAAATTAATAATTTTATATTTTAGGTACGAAATGAGATTAAGAAGCGATTTCAAAATATGTATCTTCCGATCTCCTCTTTCATTTAAAATTTGTTTTCAAAATAGCACCCAGTAGGTAAGATGGCCTTTAAAAAATGAAATTTGAGATACTGTAGATGGCGAAAAACACGTTTCCTCAATTCCGTCGGTCTGTTTATTTGTCTGTCTGTCGGTCTGCCTGTTCACGGGATAGCTAAAAAACTACTTACTCGATTGACTTCAAATTTTGGTCAAAAATTAATGATTATATGGGAATGACTCGGTAACATTGTGGCAAAAATACAAAATAGCGGCTTAGTGAACTGTTAAAAAATTATTACTATAAACGACTTATCAAATGTATCTAAAATTTTGCTCAAAAATCAAATATTATGTAGGAATCAGCAGTATAATTTTTGTACGAATCCAAGATGGCGGAACAAAATAACGGCTTAGTACATTATTTAAAAATTCAGCCTGAAAACTACTTAAGGGCCCGATTTCAAATTGTATGCAATAAATAATTGTCGTATACAGATGGACTAGTGAAACTGTGGTACTAATTCAGGATGGCGGAAAAAAATGGCGGCTAAATAAAATAATTGTAATCGTGAAAATATCGCCTACTCACCCATTACATGCATTCAAGTCTCTTCTTGAATGTATCATACTAAATACATTCATATTGATGCCAAAAAAATAGGTTTTATCAATTCCTTCGGTCCATCTGTCGGTTTTTCTGTCTGCTTAAGGCATAGCTTAAAAACAACTTACCCCATTGATTTCAAATTTAGGTAAAAAATTGAGGGTTATATGGGGATGACTAGTTAACATTTTGGTAAACATTCAATATGCCAAACAAAATGGCGGCCCAATGAAATGTTAAAAAAACTACCACTATAAAACTACTAAAGCAATTTCTCTCAAATATTGCACAAAAGCAAGTATTATGTAGGAATCACCTGGTAAAATTTTGGTAAAAATCCAAGATGGCGAAACAGAATGACGGCTTTGTAAAATATTTAAAAGTTCATTTCAGTTTAATTTAATCAACATAGTTTCTGCTGAAATGGGGTAACAATCGGCACTAGTGCAACTCCAAGTTAAAAATTCAAGGTCAATGAGTGCCAAGGCAAAAATCAATTGATGTCTTGCCGGGTGTCACGTCTGTATAATAGCTACTCTTTGCTGAAGATCTGGGAGACATGCTTTTACAATGCTCTGCTTAGGTCGCATGAGCCTTTATAACAAATGCGATCAAATGATGGACAAGTTGATCCTGCTGAAAACAAATGTTACAATATTACCCATGTTAGTCCTACTGCCTAATTTAGAAGATTCCGTGAAGTAGAAATGGAAGACAAAATCTCATGATTTTGTTACCTAAAATTCACCGGTTTAGAATATATAGGATTCTTCTAGTCTGCTATCTCTTGGACTCCTGGTATAAACCTTAATACTTTGTAAGCGTTTCCATAATAAATGACGAAACTTAGATAAACTTTCACTTTTTTTCTGTAAAATATAGTAAAATATTTAAAAAATAAAAAAAAGTTCAATGTAAACTGTCTCGTTAGCTGTTTAAACATTTAAGGTAATGTATTATTTTTCTGAAATACATGGGCTTTTTCGAGCGACAATTCTCTGCAACTACAATACTTCCTACATAATGTTCCAGTCGGGAAATCCCAAGAAAACCTCCGTTCTCTGTATTTTAGCTCGGAAGCAGTAAATCAAGTGTGAATTTGAGAGTTAAAGTACTTCAGGGAGAACAAGCCGTTTGTGCCAAAAAGTATGTTATCTTGCTGCAGTTCAATACATCAAAATGTCGATCCATATACAGTCTCCGAAATTTAGCGTTTTCACGAGAATTCAAGTCTTTAAGGGTGCTTGTAATTAAAAAGAAACTATTAGAAGGTTCTTGTGGAAAATTATTAGTTATTATATTGTAAATATATTCATGGACTTTGCACATCTACCATCAAATCAAATATCTGAGAGATTAGATCTTATAAAATTGATTCTAAAAAGAGAAAATGATTATTGCTTAACTCTGTTATACTGTGTTCTGTAAATTTTAAAGTGGTGAAATAGTGGCTCTTTTTTAATTTACTAACCTAATGGTTATTTCTAAAAGTGTATTTGTTAATTTTTTAAACGTTTAATACCACTCTACCAGATAATGATCACGACAGTGACATTTCAATCAATAGTTTTTGTCAGATACTTAAGGTCGATTAATATTAATCTTACTATCGCCTAGCCTCGTATTTCTCTAAAATAATTTTGTTCTTTCTTTTATTTATTTAGTTTAAGGGAAGGTCTCTCATCGTAAACATAAATTGGTCCCTTCGGCTCGACATAAATAACGTAACCAATGTTATTTTGACAAATGATGCTATAATGTTGTCAATATTATGCTCTGCAAGATTTCTTGATTTTCACGGGCAACTTTTTCTATTGTGGGTTCTATATTATTTTGTAATAATTCCATGCACAATTAATACTATGTTCATTCTCTTGGCTCTAATATCTAAAGTTTTGAATGTTTAGTTTACCGTTTAATATAAAAGTACTCATCAGAAAAACACATATTTCTTAAGAAATCTCTGTTAATATTATCTCTTTCCGTTGCCTCAAAACAGAACTCCGAATATCGGATTTCATTTCTTTCCCTAAGCTCTTGATATTGCGCATATTTGCAGAGTTAATATTTATACTTTTCTAAGGTTCGCAATACAGTTAATTGGTGTTTTCCAAATACATCCCCTAACTTCTTTATATTCTTCTACGTGAACTTACAACGCCAAATTTCTTTCCTTGTGCCCGTTGTTGTTTTTTTGGTTCATTACGTATGCATTTATGAGTTACAGTTTTTGGTTTCAAAATTTTCAATTATTCTTTGTCGGAATTTGTCTACAAACGTACTTTACTGTTTGAGAATTTTTTTCAGCAGCAAACATATCGGATACAGTTCTCAAGTTGTTTGCGGCAAAATACCACTTAATAATGGTTATTTTTTCTTGAGCTGAATAATAATTCATTACTATTGAATAATCATCAATCTCTTCCAAAAATCCAAATAATTTTTTTTTAAACTGATAATGTATGATGATCACCTTAAAATTTATATGGTATTTTCTATGGCCTGTTAAGCGATCACCCGGCATCTTTTGATATAACCGGCAGAGGGTTCCATTCAAATTTGCACATAATGACGATTATTGTAATTAGCAATCCTCGGGCAAAATAAGTATTTAGTACGGAAGTAAAAGGGACGAAACAACAAATTTGTTTGGACACAAAATAACAGATATGCTGAAAATGTTACCTAAAGTAAAAGAACGAATTAACTAAATAATAAACATTCAGAACACAAGAAATTTACCACAGGTATAAAATATGAAGTATAAATGGTGGAATCTAACGTGAAATTAGGAATCCTAAAAGACGGAACAAAATTAAAGTGTTAACTTGTTTACATTCTTACCCATCATCATAAATCAGATCCAGACTTGAATATTGTTCTTATATATGGAGAGCAACCTTATATATTTTTGGGTCTGGCGAAAGATGCGTTTTTTGGCTGACTGATGATCCAAACACCACGACGAAGGTTGCCCCACTGAAGTATTCTTGAATTGCGGGCGATCTGTCTGCCTTTTAGGGATATTACAATGGATTTTAGTTTAACGAGTTTTCGTCTTTAATTGAAGCCATCAAAAGGCACTAGAATCCATCAGCAGGGTCAGCTACGAACATAAAGCTCTCCTCCCCATGGTGTGTTCTCTCCTTTAATCCCATAGGTTAACGATATAAAATTTGTTACTAGCAAATTTCAATCCCTCTTCCGTTAGACTAAAAAACAACCACGATAATCAGTATTTAGGCTTCCAGCCTTCGTGTTCTGCTCATAAAAAAAGGTATATTTTAAATACTCAACTTCGTCTCTAATTTTCAAGCCCGGCTCCACAGAGTAAAACTTACTTCAGTAGTTTTCCTATACCGGGTGGTTTTAAGAAAGAGTGGATTTAAAAAAAAAATCAATAATCATAGAATAAGTTAGCACATTTTTATTTTGTTATAGTGTTTTGCTCGGAAGAATAAGTACAAGTATTTTGCGGAGTTGCCTGTGAGCTTAAATACAAAAAATAATTTGATTGTGTTTTCCACATCCTCACTAACTTTTGAGATATGATTTCTCCAAAGAAATTATTCATTATATTTTATTTTACCCTGTAGCTCTATTATACTAATTCTAATGATGTTACTTTGTTGTGATTGTATACTCGAGACGGTTTGAGAATTTTTTTTAGAACCTGTGTTAATTATGCATATCAATAGGAATGAAATTTGTAGTGTATTTAAAATACCAATTCATAAAGCAAAGCGTAAATCGAAAGAGCTCCCCACAGAATGTTTAGAAATATTATAAAGGAAGTCATAAAAGTCCTGACACAACAGGGTAGATACGAAACCTGGCGAAAGTTGCCGCAAAACTCTAAAAGAAAATTTATCTCATAAAAATAATAAAAAGGTTTATATAAATAGGCGCAAGTTACAAAACAGAATAATAAATGTAATTTAAATAGTTCTCGCAATGCACGAGGCATATGGAAAAAATGAAAAAATATTAATATTGTAATACCCTGTATCTCAAAAACAAAATATTTGCGGATACCTCTTTATAAAAACATTTTGGGCATGAAATAATTTACATTTTGTTTATTAGATATACTAAATTTGATAAAGTGGGCACAGAAATGTACTACGTCTTTATCTTTTTATCAATTTTCGAATATCTAATATACAGAGTGTTAATTAATTCATGTCCAAAACTTTGGGAAGTAATGCAGGGTGCACAACATTGAAATACTCTAACAGGTCAAATATTTTCAGACCAAAAGGAAGATTCTGACTTTGTTGTTATCAGTGTCGTATCTAGAGCTTGGCAACACCCGTAAGATTATGTTACTCTTCTCCTACATCGAGTCCCCAATTTTAAAACAGTAAAAGGAACAGCAAAGCATATAGTTGGATTACAAAAGTATCTAACAGATTTTAGAGAAAAGAAAAAAAAATAGTAAAAAGATTGTTCGATAAAAAAGCGGAGGATGAGGGGGTGTCCTTGACAAACTTAAATAGAATGAAAATTCAGTTATATGATATTCTCGATTTTGTGAACGCAGAAAATGAATGAATTCTCTTTCAAATTTTAAGAAACATTTCAAATTTAATTTTACCTGAGCATATTCACAATGTTGTAAGCTGAGCGTTGTATTAGCTGGTAACATTTTTGACTTGTTAAATTTGAATAGTTGGTGCTGCCTTAATTGATTGACACTATCAGATTATGTTGCCAACACAAAAATTAAAAACCCTCCATTTTCTGGTCAGAAAGATGAAGTTTTTTAAAATTTAACTTTGCACTATGTTTTTAATATAAAAAAGTAATGAAACGAAATAGTTTGCATTATTCAAACAATATTGGAATATTTATGTCTAAGTAAAAGGAAGGGTGAAAATAGTGAAGTAATTTTTTTTAATGTTTGTGCTGGTAACATAATCTGATAGGGTCAATCAATTAAAGCAGCGCCAACTGTTAAAATTTTAAAACAAAAACGTCACTGGCTAGAACACATCTCCAGCCTTAATACATGCATTATACATATATTCTTAGGTAATGAAGGTTTAAAAGCTTGTAAAGTGTAGCATCTGACTTAATTTTTTTAACAGATCATCTCTCTAAAAAAGCTGTTGAATATTTGAAAGAAGCAAGCAATAAAATATAAAGATGACCAAATTATAAAATTAGAGCATTTCTTTTACAAGTTTGTGATATAAAAGAAACATTACATAATATAATAGCAATAGGGTAAAACGTAAAACGAATCAACATTTCCATTTAAAAAATTCCCAAAAGTTAGAGGGAATGTCAAAAATCCACCAAATGACTTTTTTCTACTTATTCTTCCGAGAACAACCATAACAAAATAATATTGTATTAACTTATTCTATGATTGTCACTAAGATATATTTTTTTTTTGGTTCTACAGGGAGGACCCGAAAGTCGAACCTAAGGTCCCGCTAATTAATTAAAATGAGTGTACATTAATTCTTGCTCAAAACTCTAAAGATGATTTACCTTATAAAATAAGATAAAATATTTTTATAAACAGGGGTCTGCAAAAGTTTTGTACTCGAGGTACATGGTGTTAAAATGTAAATATTTTTTATATTATATATTGACCCCTTATATTTCCAAAGGTTTTTAAACGAAATTTTGCACAAATTCAATCATGAATAAATGTGAATATAGACAAAATAAGTACGTTTTATAAAAATCAATAGAATGGTTTTTTTTAGGTTGCGACCCGTTTAACCCTCCAAAACTTTTTATTGCTACGTCACTGGCACAACTAGAACAACAAATACAACCAGAGTCGTATATGAGGAAGCTGGCGCCCTGGTAAGATTCAGATTGACACCTTAGGTAGGCCTTGACAAGTTTGAGCTTACTGGAGGACCTCTCGCAGGAAGAGGCTGTAACTGGAAGAGTTAATGTTAGGCGAAAACCGACTTCTATATTGGGATAGATAAATGCCAATCTGCGCTTTCTATATTTTTTGTCAAGGAACAAGCCTGATTTCTCGAAACTTTCAATTTCTAGATATAATTCTTTATATTTTATTGCTTTTTTAGAGAGACTGATCTCCTGTTAAAAAACTAGATGCTACACTTGACAGGCTCTCAAATCTCTTTTCATTTTCTGCAATTATAGAATCGAGAACATCATATAACTGAATTTTAACTTTATCTAAGTTTGTCAATGACACCCCCTCATCCATTTTTATCAAACATTCTTTTTACGTTTTATCTAAAAATCTGTTAGATACTTTTGTAAACCAACTATATGCTTTGCTGTTCCTTCTACTGTTTTAAAATTGGGGACTCGATGTAGGAGAAGAGTAACATAATATCTTAGGCCTGGATTGCGCCCCTGGCTGAGGCCTCTGTTGCCACGCCCTAGATACGCCACTGATAAAACAAAGTCAGAGTCTTCCTTTTCGTCTGTAAATATTTGACCTGTTAGATTATTTCAATATTGTGCACCGTTTAGAAGTTATCTTTCGAAATGAATATTTTTTCAAAATCACCTTTTGCTATATAACTGTGTATTCAAAAAAAATAAGAAAAACCAAAACATTACAATACAGAATACGAGCTCTAAATTAAATATCCTTGGAAATGTACAATGTGCGTAGAAATAACGAAAAAAAGTATTAACATTTTAACATACTGCATCTCAAAAATGAAGTATTTGCAAACCACTGTTTATGTGATTTATTTTTTACCTTTATCAAGTTTTGGACATGAATTAATTAACACACATATTAGATATTCGAAAATTGATAATGAAATAAAGAAGTTATACATTTTTGTTTCCTCTTATCAAATTTAGTATATATAATAAATACGATGTAAATTATTTCATGCCCAAAAAGCTTTTATAAAGAAATATTCGCAAATATTTTGTTTTTGAGATACAGGGTATTACAATATTAATATTTTTTCATCTTTTCTTTATATCTCGTGAATTGTGAGAACTCTTTAAATTAAATTTCTTATTCTTTTTTGTTACTTGCGCCTATTTATATAAACTTTTCTCTTATATTTGTGAGATAAACCTTCGTTGAGAGTTTTACGGCAACTTTTGTCCGATTTCGTATCTACCCTGTTGTGTCAGGACTTTTATGACTTCCTCTATAATATTCCCAAACATTCTGTGGGGAGCTCTTTCGATTTACGTTTTGCTATATTCATTTTTATTTCAAATACACTACAAATTTCATTACTGTTGATTAGAATAATTAACACAGGTACTAAAAAATATTCTCAAACCTTCTCGAGATTTAGATTTTTTTAAAATTCTTGCACATCATACATACATTTTTGGTAACGTATACGATAGCAACATTTCTCTAACAAAGTAACATCATTAGAATTAGTATAATAGAGCTACAGGGTAACATACAAAGAACCAACCTAATATCTTGAAAAACGCATTAAAATATCTTCCTTTCCTGAGATTCTATTTTAATTTTTGGATGTAGCATTTTGACGATATTTGAAGCGGTTTCCCCACAAATTGCTCTTGCTGAAGCTAAAAGCTACTGGAATAAACAGATAATATCATCTTATCTTGATGAAGGAGAGCAGCGTGTAGAACTAACGGGTACAGACTCAAGAAAATTATTTATCAAATCCCTCGTACCTCAATGGCTCACTTGAAAACTGTTATTTTTTGTGTCAACTACTAGAACGTGTAAACTATTTAGGTAATAAAACACTGGCTCCGGTTGACTAATACGTCTGTATTACGAAAGACATAGCTTACAGACTGTTTAGGTCGAGAATACTTTACAAACTGCTTTAATAATTTTAAAATTGTTATAAGCTGCGTTTGGCCATCCAGGACCGGACTCGGTTGTTATAGTCGTCCATGCTATCGTTAACCACGTCCGCGTGGAGCAATGCCTGTTACATCTTAGCTGAGTAATTTACCTGCGGAACGTCAAACATATCAGATAATTGTAATTAACGAGATTATGCCTAGCAACTTTTGGGGTTAGTGTCCCTACCAATTAGCTTAAATTCTATCATGCAATATATCAGAAATCCTTGATCGAAAATACTTCGATCTCAAATCTCTGAAACAATATATATGCTGACATAGGATACTACTCTTTCATACCGTTGTCAGATTCCACGTCGGATTCTGAACTTTGTTCTACGTTAAAGGCCTTAAATTAATCAAGGGAAATGATACCCTCATAACTTCTCTACGAACGAGGAGATCCTTCCAAATCCTTGATCATATATCGATCATGATCAAGAACCTGGGAGATTTCGTAAAGACCATTATATTTCGGCAACAACTTTTTTCTAAGGTCCTGATTACTAGTAGCTCGCGTACGTACTAGTACGTATTCGCCCTTTTTAAATGTTCTACCAATGTAGCGATGGGCGTCAAATCAAACCTTTCGTTTGGCTTGATTTGCATCTATAAGGCCTTTTGCCATTTCTTTGCTTCATGGTAGATCACTTGCATCATTCGGTCCCAAAGCAACTTCGTTGGCTAGGACCGCATTTGCTACACCTCTTGGTACGTAACCAAAAAATAACTCATATGGGGACTTTCCAGTGAACAAACTCATCGTAGAATTTAATTCCCATTTTACCCTTGGGATAACTTCACCCCACTTTTCTTCTTCATCAGTAGAGGTAGCAAGCTGGCTCAAAATAGTACGATTGTACCTCTCTACCTGTCTATTTGCCCTAGGAGTGGCGGTTGCGTTAATTACGTGTTTAATATTTAAATTGTCACAATACTCTTTAATTTTTTTGCTGGTGTAACAACTTCCCCTATCCGAGATTACGCGTCTTGATACACCGAAATTTTCCACTACACTTTTGAGCAATATAATCAGTGGACCTGTCTTCGTAGATGTGAGAACTTTCATGAATACATATTTGGTAAATGCATCAACAATGACAGACAATCAGATGTGTATTTTTCCTTCTTGATTTGACAAACGGACCAAGATGATCTATGTGTAAGGTGTCGAAAGACGCTGCAATTTTCTGAATTGGATACAATAAGCCTGGCTTTTTACCACCTGGTTCTTTGTTTTAAAGGCACGACAGGCAGCAAGATATATATTTTCTTACGTATCTTCTCATGCCTGCAAACCAGTATAAAATTGATATGGCTGCAAAAGTTTTATCTACTGACAGATGTCCGCTACCATCACGAAAGTGCATAGCAATCTGCCGCCTTGCTGTTTTTGGAACAATCTTTATTGGTATTCTTATAAAGTCTTTCATTGACTAAGGAATACTCTTTATGTATGTTTCGTTCTTCAATATCAACGATTTTCTTTTCAGAACGTCCAACAAATATTTGCAACGGTTGTCTGTGAGTTGCAAACTTAAAACCCAATCTTAATGATTGAAATTGACCACATTAACATTAATATTGAGAGATTCTACATTATCTGTAACTCGATTTCTACTTAATGCATCTGCATGTAGCATTCTTTATCCTGGGCGGTACTCCACATCAAATGTTTATTCCTGAATGCTTAGCCACCATCTTCCTATTCCTTTGAATTAGGTCCCTTTTACATAATGTGGTTCGAATAGCATTGCAATCGGTAACAACCTTGAAATGTATACCAATTAAATATACTCTAAAGGCTTTTAGAGTATAAACCACTACCATTGTTTCCAATTCATAGGAATGGTACATTTGTTCTTATTTTGTGGTTTGTTTTGAGTAGTACAGGACAGGCCTTAGTGTTCCTTGTGGTTTTTGTAGGAGTATACCACCAATTCCCCATTTCAATGCATCTGTGTGAACCTCCGTTTCTAATTCAGGATTATATATGGCTAATGAAGAGCGCGATGTTAACTTTTGTTTCAGGCTTTCGAAAGCTTTACGTTGTTCATCTCCCCAAACAAAAGTAACATCCTTCTTGGCTAAAAACGTCAATGGCCTTGCAATCGAAGCAAAGTCATGAATATATTTCCTGAAATAACTCGCCAAGCCCAAAAATTGCCTGACACTATGAACGTCCGTAGGTGTGGGGAATTTACTCACTGCGTCTGTTTTCTTACTGCCTGGTTGAATACCCTCTCTACTGACTTCATGTACTCGATTCGCTCCATAAAAAACTGGCATTGTATGCTTCGCTGCCCACAAGGGAATTTTTCTTGGTGCAATGTTCAAAACATTGGCAATGTCGTCATTTGCTGTCAAGTCTTAAATTTGTCCCAGAAGCTACTAGCATAGCGTTGGTTTGGTTTAAAAATGTTTGCCCCACCATCAGAAAAATATTTTGAGCGTGATCTGGAACCACTAAGATCTCCAATTCAGCCTCTACCTTATCAACTTTAAGATGAACGTTTGCTTTACCTAGAACTCTTATAATTTCACCTCCATAACCAGCAATAGTAATGTCACTATCATCGTAGATAATGTCCAGTTCCCCTGCTGCGTCATGTCTCATAAGAACAGCCGCACATCCAGTGTCTACATATGCCTGCGTAGGTTCTCCGTTCACCCAGCAGTCAAAATAATATTACTATTTGATGTGCCGCATCCATTTTGTACTATTTGATTTTTTAAATGTTTTCTAGAACAGTTTTTGGCTAGATGACCCATTCTTTTGCAAATCGTGCACTTTAATTTGGGCTTTGGACATTTAAAAGAAAAATGTCCAGTTTCCTTACAATTATAAAATCTGGACTGTTTTTTGTATTTGGGACTAAATTACATTTTTTTCACTTTGGGAATCCCCGCACTATTATTATCAGAAAAATATGGCCTCTTGATAGTGATAGATGATATGCGCTCGGGTTTTAGGGCAGAGAGATATTCAGCATATAATGCATCGGGCGTTTCATATCTACCTACTTTTGCGCCGGCCTGTATCGTAGGGTCTTGAATTCCCTCAAATAATATACTAAATTGCTCTTTTCCCAGTTATATCATATGCATTGAGAAGGCCCATCTTTTCAAAATAATATTGTTCCCATGATTCACCTGTTAAATTATGTTGATCCACAAGTTTTCTCAATAATGTAGCGAAGTCTTGACGTTCAGGAAATGATTTGAGTAAAACTTCTTTCCACTCATCCCAAGTAAAATGATAACAGGGCAGATTATCAAACCATTTTCTTGCTAACCCTTTTAGGCGATTCTGCATATGATAGATCATAGTTTTTGTTTCCCAATTATTAATTTCTTCCAGTTGTTCTATTTTTTCTATCCATTTTGCCGCACTTAAATTGGAATTTCCAGGCGAAAATTCGGGGATGCTTTCAGGTTTTGCGTAAAACTGGTTGTTTTCTGATTTTTTACCTACTTGGTGCTTAATTAATTTTTCGACTAAGTTTTCTAGTCTGGTAACCTTGTCTTTTTCTGGTATAGGCGGAGTAAATCTGTCTTGGCTTGTGGATGGTTAATCATGCGAGATGGTCCTTTGGCTAGAAGCCGAACCTGATTTTACTTTCTTATAATTTTTTTTTTTTATAATTTCCGTCATCAGAACTAGAGGTTGTGCTTGACGTTGAACTCAATCGCGATCGACCCATTTTATTATATCAATAATTTCACAAAATAAAGTCAGTAATTCAACAAAAAATAATTTTACGTTAACTATCGACGCACAAAAATAAATACCACGAATAAAAATTGGTCCCTTATGTATAAAAAATGATTGTCTGTCTTTTAAATTAAATTATCACAAAAGAGTTTATAAAAACAAAAAAGTCTCGGAATCATGAAATCTGACACCATCCGTTATTTGGTTTCCTTTCATGAGAAATCAGTACATTAACTTAATACATACAGTTTTTAATGTGGATATCCAACATATTTAACTCTGCACACTCTTTAGGTTAGGTTAGGTTAGGTATAAGTCAATAAGTCTTTTTGAGCGAGATAATGTAAACACACACCCAGCACGGCATCAGCACGTAAGACGATATCACACCGCTGCTATCTGTAAACTATTTAGGTAATAAAACACTGACTCCGGTTGACTAATACGTCTGTATTACGAAAGAAATAACATATAGACTTTTTAGGACGAGAACACTTTACAGACTGCCTTTAATAATTTTAAAAATGTTATAAGCTGTGTTTGGCTATCCAGGACCGGCCTCGGTTGTTATAAACGTGTAAATGTCTTTTATAAACTGATGATCTAAAGCCATTTTATACTATTTCAAGATCTGGATTAGTTTTCCACAGGACATAAATTGAATATCAGAGTGGTATACTGCCTTCGTCTATGTTTAAATGTAAACAAATGTGAATGCATGTGGTTTTTAAATATGAAAAATTAATTTAGTTTTAATTATCTGTTTGATGGTATTACCCTGAACCGGAAACTTATTTTAACAATTTTGACCTTATATTATGATAAGGAAATTCATTGCAATTTGCATATTGATAGTATTGTTTTAAAAACTTATAGAATGTTAGGTTTTTTATGAACATGTAGGCATATTTCTGGAATAATGGACTTGCTCTGTGATTACTTTATTTATAAGGTACGGAATAAAATCGCGCGATTTTGGTTAAAGTAGTTTGTTCTGTTTTGTAATGTAACATTAGCTAGGTATAATTTATAATGTTTTATAAATATTATTTTACGCCTTTTGGGTTTCAAGCCTTGTAGTGCACATAAATAAAAAAAAACTAATAAAATAGAAAATACATTTTACTAATTGTTCTGTAACTCGCCCAGTGTCAACGTTAAAGTATTTCCCTAGCTTTACATATAAAAGTCATGCATTATTTTTTGCTGATGTTGGTATCTTACATTACATTTATTTCAAAAAGTTGCATTCATTTCCTTTCCTCAATTTCATATTTATTTTAATAATTTGTCTACTAGCATTAATTTAGCATTTGGTTTCAGGCTCCCAAAAAAAACTTTGTTATCACTTCCACTACCTGTAGTAATAATATGCCTACTACGAGTATTAATAATACTATTACAAATTAGTAATATTAGTAGTTCACTACTTTTTCTTATTAAAAATAATTACAATTTTCTGCAATGATAAGAAATATTATCAAGATGATGTGTTACGAAATAGCTTTCAATACTGCGCAAACCTAAAATAGATATATATATTTTTCTATATTCTTCTATGTATAGTTATTTGTGACAGATCTTCGCGTTCTAGGAAAAAAATGTTCTCCTATTGCCGTTAGTCTTTCTGTCTGCCGTCCTGTATAAATGTGGCTCAAAAACTATTTATCCGATTGACTTCAAATTTTAGTCATAAAGGGATCAAATGGTTACGCTTTGTAAACATTCAATACGGCGGAACAAAATGGCGGCCTATACGATATTTAAATATTCAATATAAAAAGAATTTCTTATTCAATTAACTTGACATTTTGAATAAAAATCAAGTGTGAAACAGGATAAACTGCTAAAATTTTAGTCCAAATCGTATACGGCAAAACAAAATGGCTGCCTAATAAACTGTTTAAATACTGTGTAAAATTACAATCCTTAGAATAAAACCTTCTTTTTATGGAGGACAATAATCAAATACATAATTTATTTTTTATATACTACATAAATAAAATTTTGAAAAACAGATAATCATAATAATAACAATAATAAATAAATACGAAATATTATGCATTATGCAGTTTTATCCGCTTATCGGATCATCATATATGCGTATACAATTAATATTAATAAATCAAACAAAAATAAACGGGACTTCTGTTTCAAAACATTATTTATATACTTGCTTACTTTCTAGGTCTTCCTGTATGTGTATAAAATAATCACCCATTTAATACTAGAATGACATAAAAGAAATATCGGAAACCTGAATAACATACATGGTATGCCTAGCCCTTTCCGAAAACATAGCCTTTTGTTTATATACTTATAAAAGTTGCTTCAAACTGTGTAGCCAATTAGAACATCTCAGCTAATATACAACATAATAAAAGCTCCTCAGATCCCTCAGCTTCATTTAACTTTTTCTAAATCTCATACAGGTTTTTTTGAAATACCCAAAAAACTGCATGTGACCTCTATAATATTTTAAATGAATCCCACGGTGAACCACTTGCCCAATTTACTTACATGGCATATATTTTTGATTTCATTATATACCTTTCAATGTGGACTCTTTTCCATTTTTTGTTTTTGATGGTATTGTAAAAACTACTGTAGCTGCAGTTATGTTTGCATACATATAAAATGCAATACATTGTATTCAATGGGTAAACATTTATAAATAAAGATAACTTGGAGGTGTTGAAGGAAAATATTGTAATTCGGTTTTATTCTTGAACATTAATATCAAAAACAGGTAACAAAATACATAGCAGCAAAAGTAAAAAACGCAGTGGTGTATATAAGGTGGGAGGGTTGGGGCTTAAAACTCCCCCAGAGCCACTTTTATTTAAGGTAAAATGATAGAAGATAGTATTTTTTCGAAATTGGCGGGTAAACTTCCCCCCTCCCTCCAGAGCCAGTTTTACATACAGCTAAAATAAAGTAATTAAGTACAAAACAAAAACCGAAGACCCTTTTTTTTGAAAATTCTGAACGTGTCAAAACCGCCCGAAGCAATACCTGTATACGCCACTAAAAGACCCGATATTAAAACTTGATAGTAGGTCTTAATACTACTTTTTGTCAATAGTTGGCATGTTAACTACTAAGGTCTTGATAACAGCATTAGAAATGGTACTTTAGTTTTCACCATTCAGAGTATCTTTCAGTGTTGCTGGGGTAACGCATGTTTTCTGCATTCTCCGTGCAAGTGTGATTTTTCTTGTTTCTAACGTTATTGCAAAAATGGATGACTAAATATTCATTATATATTATTTAATTTAATAAAAACGTGGAAACACTGGTTAAATTACACCTGAAGCTATCAAATAAGAATAAAAACTGTTTAAAAAGTGACTTTAAAATTTTCGCAGCTTAGTCGAAAAAAACTTTACTGTACAAAAGTAAATTGTTCACCCTGCCTTTAAACTGTAAATACCTTCACAAGTCTAGTTAAAAGTAAGCAATTGTAGTTTCAGTGCAGACCTTAAATTTTGAATCAGGACTTAAATTTTAAGAACTGTTGAAGGTCAAAGAATATAGAAATCACTATCCGTTTTAAAATGTAAGAAGTTTACTTATTAACTTATCCTTTATTTAATAGTTCAAATCAACACTATATGTTTTAAACTTATTTTGGCTTAAAATTATTTAAATTTATCTTTAGGCCAATATGATATTGTAGCCAATACAAAGAATGTTTCTAAAAGTCGAATTCCAAACTCGTATACGCTCCCAGCATGAACCCTGAAATATCCCCAAATACGTACATGTTGTAAAATTATTTTCTTGGTATTCAGTCATGCGTTTTTTCCATTTGGCTAGATTTTAATGATCCTTTTTACACATGAACGACTGCGAGGGAAATACTTGACTTAAATTATTTTATTATGAACACGAAATTATTTGCATTGGCTCTATGAGATTATTTAAATATAGCATAGGAAAGATATTTTTATCAAAATAAAAGTAAATATCATTACCTTAATATTCCTATTTTTTAAACAACATTTTTATAAATTTACTTTGTTTAAAAATAGTAAAAATTTTATAAAATTAATAATTTAATTAAAAAGCATAATAATTCTTATTCTAAAAATTTGAAAAATGAAAAGCAACAATATTAACAATAAAAGTAAGATCGGCCATAATAGTTGCAACGCCTCTTTAAAATATAATATTAGTTGTAACTGTGATAAGATAGTGGATCTTGAGTCCAGCAAGTTAATTATTTCTGTACCCGAGTTGCTATAAGCTATTCCACCAAACTTAATATATATATATATATATATATATATATATATATATATATATATATATATATATATAAATATTCTAATAGCCAAGCTTTAGAAATAATTCATTTCTCCTTCAGGGCTCTATAATAACATAATTTTCAAAAAATATAGGACCTTTTATTTTATACTTAAAATATAAAATTGGGTAGATTTTTACTACTAAAATGTTGACATTATTTGACAAGAAATAGACAATTTAAAACCAATTGTTTTTCTATTAAATTATGACAGAAATAGGTTAAATCATGTCAAATGCAAAATATAAAATACTGAGTATGTTCAAAAATTTATAAACTATATAATACGTTATACAGTATATAGAACATAATATTAAAGGTAATTTGAAAAAGAAATATTTATGATTTTTAATGAATTATTCGTCGTCTAAATTTAAAATATAAGAATAATTGGAACTTAAGTTTTTCATATCGGTTTTTTTGTTCATTGTAAATTTTTCTTTATGTATTTCGGTCATTTCTAAAAAAAACCTTTTGTTAGTTCTGTTGTGTAAAATTTTTGTTTCGTTAAAGTTACATTTGTGTTTTGTATGTTCTAAAATAGCACAAGATCGTTTATCGTCTTGCCTCATTTTTATGTTATAAATACAATTTTTTACTTAATCTTTGTTTTTTTGACCAATTTTTTTTTCGCCATTTGGAAAAGGATTGGAAAAACCAAAAAATAAGTTATTATTACGATTTATATTATTTATGATTATTTTCATTCAGGATATTATTATTTCTAGTGTTGTATAATCTCTTTTAAATGAGTTTAATTGGGTATGAGTTATCTAGTAACATTTGTTAGAGGATTCAAAATTTTTTTTTGCTTTAACATTAACACATAACAACAACATTTATATTTATTATTCCTACCAGAACTGGTAGGTTTTATATACCAATCTGTAACTAATTTATTATTTTCAACTCTTATGATATTTGTATCTAAAAATGGTAGACTATGGTTAGCTTCTTTCTCTAATGTAAACTTAAATTAAAATCGTTAAAAATTTTAATAATCTAGTGGCATTTATTGTAAGGCACATAACCAAAAAATTTCATCGGCAATTTTTTAAAAAATGGGAATGTCAAAACTTAGTAAAGATATGCATTGGTCAAGTAAAACATCAATTACATATTGGGCAATAATTGGGGAAATAGAAAAAAAATCCCATTGGTGTTCCGAGTATTTGTTTATTGTATTTATTTTCAAATGAAAAAATATTAGTATCAAAAATAAATTCAATGATTTCCAAAAATACATTTTGGGTAATATTACAGTAATTTTGAATTAAATTCCATGTTTTTGTAATACTCAACTTCTGAAAATTTACTCAAAATTGTCTTTGAATTTTAATTATTGTAAGTAATTATATTAATTTCTCTTTGACTGCCTGAAAAAGCTTGGCTATTAGAAAGTGAATGTAATATAGGCTTTTTGATGGAATCCCAGTCTAGGTGTACATCCATTGTTTTTCTGGAAACAATAGTTTTGCTGACGTTTCTCCAAAATCACATTTGGTATTTTCGAAGCTGACTTTCTCGCGCCTGAATAGAGACTCTATCCTCTTCTCTACCCAGAAAGAAAATACCTTTTATATATATGCATATTACATGCTTCCACCTAAATCCTATGGGTTGCAGCCGGAACTCTCCGGAGCTCCAATAGGTGGCGGTAAGAGTTGTGCTTAGCCCGTGAAATCTTTCTACTTTGAAAGACGTTTTCGTTTTTGATTATGCATCGATGATCTGTAGACATTTGAGATCTTCCTGGATACAAGTCTGCTTGATGAGAGTAAAGGCCCTGAAATCCAACGCAGGAGGGGTATCCTGGAACATAATCAAAATCAATTTCTTCTTGTAGGCCGCTTTCCTGCAAAAATTTAATATTTTTGCTATTCTACACACACACACACACACACACACACACACACACACACACTAAAAATGTACATATGATATGTTCTCCGACTTTGCATATTCAAAATGTTGGAATTAGTTTAAATGTGGAGTAATGAGGTCCCCATAGGGGATATAAAAAGAATTAAATTTCATGCAGATATGTTGAGCTCTCTGTATGATTCTTTTCGTAAACCATGACAAAGATTCTTCATATGAGTTGAAACCATAATCAAATAATGAATGTATTAATGTCACGTCTAAAAAGGATTTTTGTTTGGAAGATTAACATCTTTTTAATTTGTAAAGATTTCTTAGGCGAAGGTACGCGGCTTTTAGTTTAGCTTTTATCTGAGATTCGTAAGAAAATGAGCACATATAACACCAAAAATTTTAACTTCATGTACAATTGAAAATATATTATTATTTATTTAAACTTGTAATTCATTATCCACATTATTTCCATCCAGAACCAGCATTTTTGGCCTTCGCTGCATTTAGTTTTTGATTATAATTTTTTGCATGTGATTTAACATTCTTCTAGCATATTTTATATCCTTGCAAATATCAGAAAATTAAATTGCAATTAATTAAGGTGACAGAACAGAGCCTCGGGAACTATCTGAAAGATTGGAAGAAAATTTTATGTTAAGGTGTTTAACTCCCCAGAGACCAAAATTCGGCCCTGACGGTGGCTTAGATAGCTAAAGCTAAAATACTGCAATTTTTCAAATATTTTAGACATTGCCTGGAGTATACATATACGTCTAATATCCTTGAACCCGCTGGGTTCCGAAACTTTAACAATTGGCATAGTAATTGTTTCTATATTGCAGGTTCAGTTTTTTCTAAAATACACGTATTAATAATTTATTAGTCAACATACTTTCGTCAATGAGAAAAAATTCCAATGATTTATCAACCATTCCATTGCATTTTTGAGAGTTTAATAGTGCGAGAGAAGTAGAATCCGGCAAAAGTAGACTAAAAAAAATTGTGTATATCTGCTGGAGCATAAGTTTAATGTTCGGGTAGCAGCGGCGGCTCGCCAGGGGGACGTGGGTGAAGCGCCGCTTCACCTACATCTCCCAATCAATTTACTTAAAAATAAAAATATTTTTAAAATGTGAAGTATACCATTATTTTCTTTCAAAACTAATGCGTTATATTAATCAAAAAATAATAATGACTTAAAAACGTAGCGCGCTGAACATCTTTTCATAAGAGCGACCCGTTGAGGAATCACAGTCAGCAGTCACAAATTCCGCTTTGGACTCTCCCGCACGCCGGCTTTCACACTTAGATTTGTTTACGGCAGTTGTTATGGCAACGCAATGGTGAATATCCGTAAGCCAAATAGAGATGGGAGCGGTATAAAACTACTGCTGGAGGTGCAGGCGCTTGTTCACTTGTTATTGAATGAATGTAAATTAGTGCGTTCGTATCATCGGAGGTGGAAGCAGTTTTGCATCGATCGATAACTGATTTTTAAGAACAAAGAAATATATTTAAAATCTTATAAATTTATATTATTTCCCCTAAGTGTTAAAAAACGCTCCAAAGATATGGATAATTAACATCATTAAAAAAATTGCTATTTTACGCATGGCACCCCGAAAAATTTTCGCCTGCGTCGCTATTTTGGCCTACGGCGTTGTGCACCTAGCTACGCTATGCTTGACCTGATCTTAAATCCACGAGCCGCCACTGTCGGGTAGTTTACTGTAGTTTTTATATCGCGTTAAGTTAAGTTTACCTCCAATGGACCAAAAGTTTGTTACTTTTACCTCCCTCGTAAAAAGGGAAATATTGTAATCGTAAAAACAGGCGACAAATAGGATATATTTGAGTCATATCGCATACATTTTGTAAAGTTTTAACATACGTCTGAACGTATTAATTGCAGTGCTCAATTGTCTAGATATTTCGGTTTTGAACTAACTACTGTGAAGTTTTAGTTCAATAAGCCAATTTATTTTCTTGTTGACAGTGTAGACTTAGAAATTGTAGTTATTATTTCACACAAATTTAGGAACTATTAGGTATATTTGTCGCTTCATTTAAATTATTTTGCGCAAAATTTGGCAAAAGCAAGTTATTATTCAGAAGTTAAATAGAATTATTGTATCAATTTTATATCGATTTAAAAGCATATAGGTTTTGACGCCTCAAGTTAGGTAACCAATTAAACCGTGCTAAAAGTCAGTCTTGGAACCTTAGAGGAAGAATAAAAATAGAGTTCATTATTTACATATTTAGCCACTGCCAAGATTACCTCACAGTATAAGGTGAATCATACGACGATGCCAAGCCTAGCCAGAAACACCAATGTTTATACCAATTTATATTACGGTGAATATGTTTAAACATGATGCAATAA
Organism: Kuschelorhynchus macadamiae; assembly: GCA_030620095.1. Classification (NCBI taxonomy): domain Eukaryota; kingdom Metazoa; phylum Arthropoda; class Insecta; order Coleoptera; family Curculionidae; genus Kuschelorhynchus; species Kuschelorhynchus macadamiae. The sequence goes on from JAUTXW010001819.1 coordinate 56,814, forward strand.
AATTTTCATACAAAGAATAGTAATGTATTTCCAGTATTAGTTTCTAAGCGGTATAAAGCGGTAAATTACTTTTATTGCAAAATAGCGAAATACAAACTAAAATACCCAAAGTCTCATATCAGATTTCACCAGTAATAAGAGTTTTAGTTAGCTATGGCAAACCCGATCGACAACTCCACGTATTAGATTATAGTAAAAAAGTATAATAGTTTACAGTAAACATTGTTACAGGGTCACGTGACCGGCGTGGCTTAAAAACCAATAGCCGGTCATGGAACTACAATAAATTTTAACATTAAAGAAATTAATTTGCTAAAAAATATTTTTTTAGCGTCACTACTGCATGTGTTTTATTGTATTATTGTGTATTTGTTGATATGACTCAAATTTTCTACTTATATGTTGCCTTACTTCAAGAAGCAGCGTTCTAAAGGTGCGGTGACATTAGAAGAACATTAATTTTTTAAATATTCAATAAATAAGTTTTATTTACTTTATCTTCGACATTGCGAAACTAGGAGCTTTAGTTGACCTAACTATGGTGCGGCAATGTGAGTTTGTAAAAAGATGGCCGTTTAAGTTTGGAATTTTCTTTTAATCACTAAGTAAACAGCAAGATTTCCTTATCCAGGGAACATGTCTAATGGAAGATCCCTTACTCACTTATTTTGGGTCACATGACGTATTGACCAATCTGATTCAGTAGAACGTTTATTTTGTCCGGGGTCATGTGAGAATCTTCAGAAGGAAAATGATACAAAAAAGACTTTGAGGTGATTTTTTTGCCGATTACAATAGAGATTCTATCAGAGAATTAAAATAATATATAAAAATATAAAATAGTCGAATGGCGTCTCACGCTCAAAAAAACGTACTGCGATTTCGAAAATCACTAGATTTTGGATGAAATCTGGGGAAATAATAAAGTTTTGGTTGATTTCGCACCTTTTTTTAATTTTCATTTGAGTTGAGCCAATTTTTTATTTAAGTGTTGTCTGGTAAAGGAATTTAAATGGTGATTCTTTGGGTATTAAAAGTAAAAATGTGTTCGTACACATGTTTTAAATTGGTTAGAATTTAAGCAAATATTTACTAAAAATGTATGATATGTATTTTCAAATACCCCCAGATTCCTACTTTCTTTCAGCCAAACCTACACAAATGCTAAAATTACGCCGCCATGTTGAACAAATAATTTTTCTCAATGTCACAATTACAAAATGATAGTGACATAAGGCAAACATAACTAAAAACTAAAGTTTAATAATATAAAAATAACTAATTTCCTTTTAAACTTACCTAACTTAATGGTTTGATTTTAAATATTGAAGTATAGAACGATTATTTCTTTGAAGTGTGTAAAAATACCTATTCGCCTCATTAAGGAATGGGTAAGAATCCTTCTTTTTGTCAACGATAATGAAGCATGACCCATTTCTTCATTTTCGTACATCAAATATTTTAACAAGTCGTCATTTTGTTTCGCCATGTTGAATTCATACCAATATTTTACCAGTTTTTTTTATATCAGACGTAATTTTTGTGGAAAATTAAATAAAATTAAAGTTAACCGAATAAGTGGATTTTTTACCTATACCGGAACAGACCGATCGACCGACAGTAATGGAAAAACATGAGGATCTGTAAAAACCGGGAACGATAATTTTTTCACGATTAATGATATTTCCTTATGCGGGAACTGAAAACTCACGCCGTCACTGGCATTCGTCATGGGCCCGTGCCCAAGCTAGGGCTTTATATAAAACCTAACTAATTCTCTTACTAGTATACTGTTTGGATTATATAGAATAACAGCTGTCAAAAATGATTGTTTTTCCCGTAACCTCTAAACTGCTCAAAATTTTTAAATGCAGTTTTCATAGTTTCATGTAACATTTAATGGAGTAATTTCTTAAAAAAATACTTTGACAGCTGTCAAAAAATATTATTTTGCCCGTAACTTTTGAACTGCTTAAAATTTTTATATACGGTTTTCACAGTTTCATTTAATTTTTAGTGGCGTAATTTATTTAAAAAGAACAGTTGTTAAAATAATGTTTTTTTCAGGATAACTTTTAATTTGCTTAAAATTTTGAAATACGGTTTTTAAAGTTTTATCTAACTTTTAGAGGGGTTATGTCATCTGTCAAAAAAAAAACTGTTTTTGCCCTGCATTGTTTGGTCTGCTTACATTTTTTTTAACACGGTTTTCACAGTTCGATGCAACTTTTATTGCCGTAATTCATTAAAAAAGAAATTTAGACATCTGTAAAAAAATGTTTTCACATAAATTCTGAACTGTTTCAAGTTTCCAGATACGGTTTTTACAGTTTCATGTAAGTTTTAGTCACGTTATTTATTTTAGAAATATATTTTGGCACCTGTAAAATACGTCTAATCTTCCTAACTTTTAAACAGCTAAATTGTTTTAAATAATTTTTTTACATTCAGATTTAATTTAACTTATAATAAAGTAGGATAATAGGTGGAAAGTGATATTTAAATCATATGCGGTAGTTTATGGTCTACATATAAATTGTTTTAGTAATAATAGAAATACATTTTTTATTGTTTAATATTCTTAAGTTTATATCAGTTGCCTCTAAGCTCAACATTAATCTATAGTAAACTGCAATGGGAACAAAGATAATCAACAAAAATGGAAATAAAAAGTACGTAAAAAAGGTTATGTCGAATACTGAAAATATAAAACCCAAGCCTCATTTCATTCCACTGAACAAATTTAGGCCAGCTATATTATCAAAAAAGAAATGATGGCCGTAGTAAACCAGATATATTATTTGCAGTGACATCCACTTTTATGACTGCAGTACAATGGAAAATAGGCGAGGAAACGTGCATTGTATTTTATTTTCCAGGAAATGGGGATTAAGGAAATTAGATTTTATATAAAGAAACCTCCGAGGAGTTGTCTAGATATACTTCACAGTATCTAAATATACAAGATTCAGATTTTTCTTTTATTTCCATGAGTAATACGAGTTTATGTATTTTATATAAAATGTCTCAGCGATTATTTAAGAAAATATTCTATTGAATATTTTTTTAATTTTTAGACATGCTTTCTGTTAACATTAAAATAAAATATATACGAAAGAAAATATTTGTTCATTATTTGAATTAAATATTTGAATTAAACCACTGTACGTATTAAAATATATATAATAAAACTATCCAATCCATAAAGGGAGGAGGATATCAATTTAACCCTTTTCTTATATGCCTGTAATTTGGATGGAATTTTCCTCGGAGTTTTCAGTGAATTTTCAAGATATTACCGGAGTGGTCCCATAGCGTAATAGCCCCATTTTGAATTGTTTAAGCAAGCGCCGGAGACGATATATATTGCGTTCACAATATCTTCAGAAAAAAGTGTGCTTATTAATATCGCGTTTCATATGGTTTTTATTATCACGAAGTTCAATTTTACTCATTTTTTAAATTATAACAATTTACATAATATCAGTACGGGATCCTGGCAAAATTTCATATGTAATGGACCCAGTAGCGACTTATTTATTTTATTAGGAACCTCCAAAATATTTACCTAAGTGTAGGCTATAACACTTATAACTTTGTGTAAAGAGAACTAAAAATAATGAAATAAAAAAAATCGGAACCGACAACTAAAAAGTAAAAAATAATATTTCTTTCCACATTGAAAATTTGACCTTACGAAGACGGTGTGAAAATAATAAAGACCGTGTTTATTTTCTATATTTAATTATTTACTACAGTTAGGACACAAACAGGTGCAGCCACCCAAAACGTATCCACTAATTAATTACAATGACATATAGAGTTCACCTTACATATGTTTAAATATAAATATTTATTAAGTTAAAGTCTACCATAATTTAGTGGCGGCTCCTCCATTAGGTCATAAGGTCAACGACCCCCGAATAAATATTTCCAAACAAACAAATAAATAAAATGATACTATGTGATAATTTACATTTTTTCAATTTTTTCTTAATTTGCAAATTCGCTCTATTCTTCTAATCGTATAAACTCGTTGACCGTCCACTTAATTCCGCGACACACCGTGGATGCCTCGCACCGGTCTTCGGGGTTTCGTTTCGTTGGAATCAATCACGGCTGGCGGCCCGCGTTGACCTCGTGGTTATAAATGGAGGAGAGTTTTTCCCGAGTGTTCCCGATCAAATTCGCATAAGGGCGCATAGGTAATATACGGCTTACGTTGGCAAAGTTTGGGTCAAAAGCCGCGCCGAGCAAACTTAATATTTTTAAGTTAATCAACTGCAGTTGATGCGCTTAATGTGGATCGTGTGATAGGTTGTGGTTACGATTGGGTATTTTTATAGATTTTATTTTCAAGACTTTACATTTTGTTTGCTGATTTTGCGATTTAAATTAATGTTTTAAGGTAGCCACAGTCTTTTAGAATATTAAGACTCTTTTTTAATTATTTTGGCGAGCTTGCCTTTGAGAAACGGCGCGAATTTAAGACCAGTAGTCGACCTTAGCCGAAATTTAAAATTCAGCAAACAAGTAAGTAAGATACCTTAGATAAAGATAAGAGTTTAATAATACCACTTTTATGAATTAACGTTCATCATTACGTTATTATGAAATTAAACAGACTCAGTAATTATCTAATTTCATAGTTAATCCTGTTTTCCAAATTACTGTTACATTTGCCGTATTGTATCGTTTCTAGAAAAGGCTTAATATAAGCCAACCAGATTAAATGGTCCTCCTAATAGCCAATACACCGACCTGTTTATTTAAAGTACTTTACGGATTACTTTTTACTTCCCTGGTAAGAGTTGCATTGTAATCGCCAAAAGATCATCCCTCCGAGATTCTTACTTCCAATTAACCGTAAGTTTTGCGCAAAAATCAAGTGTGAAACATGGATGAAAGAATAAAATTTTAAAATTAATTTTGGCAAAATAAGTGGATGCCTATTAAATTAAAAAAATTGGTAAAGTTTCATTTCCTGGTCTTAAACCTTCTCCTTATGCAGGAAAATAATAAATAAAATAATTTGTTGTTTATAGCCTTTGAATACAGTTATGAAAATAAAAATAAATTAAACACAAATAAAAACAAAATATAAATTGGTGTACGGGGACATCGAAGCAGTGCTTTTACTTGAATAAGTGAGGTAAATTAATGAACATGTGTATGTGCTTACGACTGTACAGGGCTTTCATTTATATTTTGATACCTAGAGAGAGATACAAAAAAAACTTTGAAATCAAAAGGTGTGGGATATTTCTTGTATTAACTTATAAGAGTATCTAAAATTTATAAAAAGCATTAGATATTGGAAAATTAGAAAAACCTATATTTTTTTAAGTGAGATAATTTGTAGATTAAAGTGCAGGACACGAAAGAAAACCGGGCGGAGTCAATCAGTTTAGGGAGGTCGGCCAAGAAATCTCTTTAAACCAGTGGTGTCCCGTCGTTCTTTAAATAATATGGCACTCCTTTTTGACCATACGCACTTCAGATATTTAAAAATGTAACTATGCATAATGAACCGTTATCTATATTTGTCTATTTTTTTTTCGTGTACCGCACTTCTATATCTCTTTTGTGTTGCAAAAACGGCGAGCTTTTAAAATGATTTAATTTTGATTTTACTTGATCGATTTACCTATAAATATATTTTTTCTTGAGTTCTGTCATTAACGATTCTCGAGCTACTGCCTACGTCCAGTATTATTGGACCACCCGGTATAGTGATACACGATTTACAATCAGATCCAGTGAACGAGATTTATCAAAATTTTAATTTATGAAGTTCGACTTTGGGCTACTCGGGTATGCCAAAATTGGCCGTCTGTCTCCGTTTGTCATATTACTTTATACAGGGGCCGTCATTATGAAGTACTATACAGGGCGTTTCCTAATTGCCTGCTGATGTTAAAGGGGGTGTTTTCATTTCTTAAAAGTCTTAACTTTTGAGATACAGGATGGTAACGTTTAAAAAGAAAACATTTTTTTTTCATCCCAATTCTGATGCTATTGTAGATAACTGCATGAAATTTGATACACGTCTTCTATGCATTAAAGAGCATGTGGATTTACCCAGGTTAATTACATACGCACGCCACTGGTTGAAATTTCAAAAATTGATTGTTAATAAAATATGCCCTTTTATGCATAAAAGACGGGTATCAAATTTCACACGGTTATTTATCTATAATAGCATTAGAATTATGATTTAAAAAAAAAATTTAAAACCCTGTATCTCCAAAGTTAAGACTTTTAGGTTCATATTAAACTCATTTCTTAAAAAGGTCCAAGAATCACCCCCCTTTAACATTAGCACGCAATTAGGAAACGCTCTGTATAGTGCTTCACAATGACGCCCCCCGTACAAAGTAATTTGACAGACGGAGACAACCGGTCACTTTTGGCATACCCGAATAGCCCAAAGTCGAATTGCATAAGTTAAAAATTTGATAAATCTTGTTCACTGGAATCAGTGCTGGCTGCCCTACAAAACATATGAGTTCTGTAGTTTTTCAAATATTAATTGCAATATTAGATATTTTTTGACACCCGTTATTGAACAGAAAATTAATTATTTTCAAGCAGTTTATTGACAGCTACTTTATGAACAATTTTACAAAATATATGAAAAAAAACTAAGTCATTTTTGAGGTTGACGGCTGTGATTCTAATGGTTCGATTCCTTCTAAATCCTTGTCTTCCTCTGAAAATAATGAGGTTTCTTCGTCACTACTTGAAGATCCCAGTGTGATAACTAAATCATCAATAACCATTTCAATTTTGCCATCTACTTCCCAGTATTTATCTTCAATAGAACGAACATGTTTAACATACGATTTCCAATTTTCAGCCGATATTGAGTCAATCGCTTGTAATGTTATTTTATTTAAATCTTTAATTGAAAGTCCACCGGTGTTGCGCTCTCGAATATATTTTTTTACTCTTGCCCATGCAAGATCAATAGGGTTGAGGTGCACATGTATGAAGGCAGCCTTGAAGGTGTATGACCGAGGTTACGTAAAAGACCGTCAATTTTATACTTTTTTTCTGATATGAGCTTTTGTAAAGTATTTAGTTGGCACTTTATCTTCTACGTGAGAATGATAAGACGCATTATCCATTACCACGACTGATTTGGGAGGATTATTAGGTAGAAGCTTCTCGAGCAACCACTTTTCAAAATTATCTCCATTCATCCGTCCATGATAGTCTCCAGTGGTCATATCATTATCTACCTGGGTTTCGTCTAGATACACAATATTGCGGCCTTCTTGCCTATATTGCCTTACAGTTGATAGATATTTCACCCGCCAGTGATAAATATTTGGTCTCTCAATGAGCAATTTTCGCTTATTTTGGCACTTGCGCCAAACAAAACCGTTTGATCGCAAAGGCCGATTTAAGGTTTTATACCCGTACGGAAAATCTATTTTGTTCTTTACAGCACGAAGTAGAGGTTTGCAGGTCGGAACCTTCTTCAAGTGTATATAAAAATCCTCTATTGTTCGTCGAATTACTTGAAAATCACCATCGTCAATTTTATCTTTATATGATAATCGGGGTCTTTTTTTACCAGGAGATTTTAAAGGTGAAGTGGAACATGAGCGATCATTATGTTCTCTTTGAATTTTTCTTACACTACTTTCCGAAACACCAGTGTAAAATGCAGCGCGTTCTGTTCGATTTTGAATTGGAATAGTCAAACTATTATTTTCAGCTTCTCTAGTACAGGCCTCTATAACGCTCGCAATAACTTCACGTGCACCGCTTCGAATTGTTTTTCCTCTTTGGCTCGCCATCGTTACTTCGAAATATTAATTCAAATTCAACGCAACGCATTTATATAGAAATGAAAACAAAGGCTCGAAATGTATAGGCGCCACTGGAAATAGCTAGACTCTTCTAGCGGCAAGTGCATGGAGACTCTAGGCACATCCCAATTACAAGTGGACCAGTGCGAAATTTACTAAATCCTCGATTAACTTTCAGTACCGCTTAGCTGGCGCACTATATAGTTGAAGCGGCAAGCTATTACAATAAATAAAATAACATAAAATTTATTTGCATACACAAATTTTACTTTTCCGCTTGCTTAAGACTATGAACCTTTATTTTAAGGATCGCCCGGTTTTCTTTTGTATCCCGCACTTTATTAGATGCGCATTTTCTTTCTGATTATAAATATACGGCTTGATCGGTGGCGGCTCCTCGATTAGGTCATATGATCAATCACCCCCCAATGAATATTTCCAAACAAACAAGTTAATAAAATAATACATAATTTATATTTTTTTCGAGACCAGTAGTCGACCTTTGCCGAAATTTAAAATTCAGCAAACAAGTAAAGACAAAAACAAAGTAAATCGTTATTTTCATAAAAATATGTAGGATTTATGTGCCTGGATATGCGGTTGCGAAGTAAAAATAGCATTTTGTTTCATGTGTCTGATTGTTTCAGATGACTCTTTGTGGTGTATATGTATTGATCCCCCTGAAAAGTTGACCACGAGCCGCCACTGACCATAATAAAACCTATCAGGAGTATACAAAACCGAAGAAAGGGCTAAGTACGCTACCTACACTAATATACGATTCAGATAATTTTTGAAAGAATATGATATTAAAAACAAATCAATATTTCGACAGTAAGAGTTAAATAATGAGCTTAGTCTAAAAATAAGAAAATTGCTGCCTAGATTAATATGTGTCTAAAATAAAAGAAGTACTAATGTCGGGTGGTTCTAGAGGGAACATGCAAAGAAATCAATGAGAGAAGTTCAGGTGCATTGTATCTCTTATTGAAAAACTTATGGACAAAAATATTTAATCCGTCGATTTTCTAGAGTTGATAGTTTAAATTATTGCCTAGTTACGGTAACACTAGGCACATTGTAGATACCATTCAGTCTCCAATTCAAAAAACGTATACATTTTTTTTGTAGGCGTTCTAACCCTGTTTTATATGTTTCGCAGTAAGGATTCCAAATAAGGCACGCAAAATTAAGTCTACCAAATTAATGTGGTATATATGTAGATACTCAATACATAAATCTGTTTGAGGATAAGTAATTAAAAGATTTAGTTTGACGCCGACCTCATAAAGTGAAATTTTCAATTTGGAATAACATTACTTTTTAGTACTTTTTTTTTAAAGCGGTTCTAATTTTTTATACAAATTTTTATTAGTTAATGCATCGTAGCCATGTTGTAGAAATGATGGAAAGCACTCAACGGAATGCTGAATATAAATAAAAAACGCTCTAATATAGTTAAAATAAATTTATTTTTCACTAACTTATTCGAAATTTCAATATGGGGCTCCGCTTGTATAAAAAGTAATTAATTTTAAATACTAAAAACATTGCTTTATTACATGCCATCAGACAAACACAACAACCAAATTCAAACGAAAAAAGTTCTTCGCGTTTCAGGGTCCCTAGATGACGAAAAACATGTTTTCTTAATTCCGTCGGTCTGTCTATCTGTCTGTTCGCGGCGTAGCTGAAAAACTACTTAATCGATTGACTTAAAAATTAAGGGTCACATGGGTATGACCTGGTAACATTTTGGTAAAAATCCAATACGGCGAAACAAAATGGCGGCTTAGTGAAATGTTAAAAAAATTATTATTAAAAAACTACTTATCCAATATATCTCAAATTTTGCAATAACATCAAGTATTATGTTGGAATCAACTGGTAACATTTTGGTACAAATCCAAGATGGCGGAACAAAATGGCGGCTTAATAAAATATTTAAAAATTCAGCCTGAAAAACTGTTTAATGGTCTGACTTCAAATTGTGTGTCATAACTAATTGTGGTATAAGGATGAACTAGTAAAATAGTGGTACTAATTCAAGATGGCAGAACAAAATGGCGGCCAAATAAAATGTTTGTAATCGTGAAAAAGTCACCCTCTGAATTTTACACATCTTTGCGTTTTAGCATTGCTAGATGCCAAAAAATATGTTTTATCAACTGTCCGTCTGTCTATTTTTGGTCAAAAATTAAGGGTTATATGGGGATGGCCTGCTAAAATTATGGTAAAAATACAATATGGCGAAACAAAATGGCGGCTTAGTAAAATGTTAGAAAAATTATTATTACAAAACAACTCATCTAATTTATCTCAAATTTTGCAAAAACATAAAGTATTATATAGGAATCAACTGGTAGCATGTCGGTAAGAATCAAGATGTGCCATAGCTAATGGTGGTTTAGAGGTCAACTAGTAAAACTGTGGTACTAATTTAAGATGGCGGAACAAAATGGCGGCCAAATAAAATGTTTGTAGTCATGAAAAAAAATCACCCTCTCAGGTTTTACATATCTTCACGTTTTGGCGTTCCTAGTTGGCAAAAAATATGTTTCATCAATTCCGCCGGTACGTTTGTCGGTCCATCTGTCTTTCAGTTCGCGGCATAGCTTAAAAACTAACCCGATTGACTTCAAATTTTGATAAAAAACTAAGAGTCATAAATCGGGTATGGCAAAAACAAAATGGCGGCATAGTGAAATGTTAAAAAAATATTATGAAAAAGCCACTTGTCGAATTTATCTCAAATTTTGCATAAACATCAAGTATTATGTTGGAATCAACTGATAAAATTTTGGTACGAATCCAAGATGGCGGAATAAAATAAAAAACAAACTACTTAATGATTGTGTGCCATAACTAATTGTGGTTGGAACTCAACTAGTAAAAGTGTACTACTAATTCAAGATGGCAGAACAAAATTGCGGCCAAATAAAATTTTGGTGTCGTGAGAAAGTCACCCTTTCAGGTTTTACATATATTCACGTTTTAGCATCCCTAGATGTCAAAAAACATGTTTTATCAATTCCGTCGGTCTGTCTGTCAGTTCGCAATATAGCTTAAATACTACTCACTCGATTGCCTTCAAATTTTGAACAAAAATTCAAGGTCATGTGTGGCTAACCTGGAAATATTTTGGTAAAATTCCAATCCTGAACAACGTTAAAAAAAATTGTTAGAGTGGTGTAATATTTGTGGTTAAGATCCAGTAGAAAAAAAAAATGAGTATTTTTTTAAATTGTCGACGTTTCGGAACCTAATTTGGCATCCTCAGGACCCATATATAGATCCTTTATCCTGCTTGAAACCCATATTATCAGTCTTTACCCATTCCGTTGGTCCTCAGATATTTCCTAGATATTAAGTTTCTTAATGGTTTTCGTTAACAAACCTCTTGTTTTCATGTTACAGTGGTGTATTATTTGGAATTAGGATCCAGTTACAAAACAAAAGTCTATTTCTAAATAGTCGACGTTTTGCAATTTTATTGTTGCATCCTCAGGACACATATTATCAGAGTAGGTAATACTCCGTTGGTCCGTTTCCCAGATTATATGTTTCTAAGGGTTTCGTTAACGATCCTCTTGTTGTTACGTTATATTGGTTTATTATTTAGGGTTAGGGTCCAGCAAAGAAACAAAAGACTTTTAAGTTGTCGACGTTTCGCAACTTTATTGTTGCATTCTCTTTCTATATGTAACACATATATACTGTGACTCTGTACTGAACTAAATTGGGTCACACTTCACTATTCCTAACCAATGGAAAAAAATCACAACGAGGGAATTTCCGTGTAAAGAAATTTACCGATTTTTTTAACTGTTTTATGTTATTTTATTTTACTAGTTCGTTCTTAGTCAGTTTCCCTGTAATGAACTTAATGTAAGTTAGCTGGGAATAAACTATTAAAACCGAAACGATGAAAATATTAGGCAGTCAGATATTAACCCAAAGAATAAGAGGTGTCATCTCGGGGATAAATGCGAGGCTTAGTAATGTTTAGAAATATTATATAGATTAGGCTTTTATTTTTTTTGTACTCCGTACGATACTAATCACTTTGTTGGCGAAAAGACAGGCCTATAGTTATAAAAGTTCAAGATAATAACGTCCATGGATACATAAATGGGAAGGAAGTTAACCGCCATTCTGTCAAAACATTCTGCCTATAGTAAGCTTAGTCACATATAGGGTTCAAGAGTCAAGGAGAGCCAAGATATAGGAAAATATTGTTTCAATTTTTTAACGCTCTAATTTTCAATTAATCTTTTAATAATTTTGCAGATTGTATTAAAAATATTGTGAATCCTTTAAATAAAAAAGTCTCAGATAGGATTCAAATTCGTTGTTGTATTATACTTAAATATAATAAAAACCGTTAATACAGCCGTCTCTTACTAGAAAAAATGTTTCAGCCCTTATAATATATTCAACAAAATTCAAAAGAGCAAACAACCAAAAGAATACGTTTAGAAAAATCTTAATCCCATAAATGATAATGCTTCGGTTAACGGAATTAAAGCAGTTAAAAATTTTAGTACTGTTATTAACAAAACAAAGAAAATTGAGCCAAAATTATTTAGTTTACATACCAAAATTAAAAGTCCTAAATTAGTTTTAATAGGATCAAAAACTCTTATAAAGACAAAGAATAAACGTATAAAAAACTTGTTGATTAGAATGGGACAGGAAAAAAATTAAAGCAAATTAAAACATTAGGGCCTGTTACCGTTATTGTGAACATGGCAATAATATTAGAGAATGTTAAAAAAAAACTTTGTTGCTATTGTGCAAGAAAACATTCATTTCAAAATAGCAAAAAATAATATCTTTTGTAATTATTACAAAATTGGCAATAAAAAATACAGACAAATTACGACAAAGTACGACAACATAAAAAATGGAATATGAAAAAAGCCAATTGGGAAATCTTTTATATCAAATGCAACCAGAAATTTTTAAATTTTATAAATAGTAACTATGATGAGTTTGTTACAATATTAAACGAAATACTGGAACAGTCTATTCCAATTCTCCATAAAAATGAAAATAAATTAAAGCGGGGAAAATTTTGGTGGAACGATAAGTGTAGTAAAGTAGTTTTAATAAGAAAAGAAAAATTTATAGAATATAAAAATAATCCCAATATTTTAAGTTTAGTAAATTACAAAAGAGCAGATGCAATTGCAAGAAAACCATCAAAGAAGAAAAAGGAAAAAATTTAAGGAAAAGTTACTGCTTATCTCTTAATAAAAATACTCCATCAAAAATGATATGGCAAAAAGTTTAAAAACAGAAAACAAGACTACCGAATTCCTTGCACTATAGAAGACTAGTGGATGGAAGAATTTCATAATAAATTGACTCCTTTTTACGTCCCCAACGAATCATTAAGGAAAGCTATTTTGAATAGTGAAACAAACCATTTTCTGGACAGACTATTTGAAATAGAGGAGCTTAATAAAGCATTTAAAAACAATAATAATTCGGCCCCAGGAAAAGACAATATCTACTACTCGATGATTGCCAACCTTTCTGAAAAAGCAAAGAAAATTCTGTTGAACATTTACAATGATATTATTTACTGGAAATATCATAGTTCCAATTTTGAAACCAGGAAAACCTCAAAACACGGCTACTTCGTATCGCCCAATACCCCTAGCGTCATGTTTATTAAAGACCTACGAAAGGATCCTAAAATACAGACTAGAATTCTGGGTGGAAAAAAACAATAAGTATCCCTCTACGCAGTATGGATTCAGAAGAGGTTATTCAACACAGGAAGCTATCGCTGGTCTTATCACAGACATTCAACTGAGTTTTACAATGAATCAAAGTACTTCGGCACTGTTTATGGATATCCAAGGCGCTTATGATAATGTAATTTATGATGTTCTTGTAAATAAAATGGGAAAACTAGGAATCACTAAAAAAGTAGTTCACAATATCTATCACTTGTATAACTTTCGTTTACTTTATATAAGGACTGATGTAGGTCTTACAGAATCCAGAGTTGCACGGCTTGGTTTACCTCAAGGCAGCATTTTAAGCCCCCTTCTCTATATTGTATACACATATGATTTGGAACACTTATTCAATAATAGCATTAAAATAATCCAGTTTGCAGATGACGTTTGTATATATTCAAAGGATAATTCAATAGACAACTGCAACAATAAAATTAAAGATAAATTCCGAGAAACTTTACAATGGTTCGAACAGAATGGCCTCAATTTATCAGCAAACAAATCGACTCTATGCATATTTACAAGGAAACGAACAGCAACTTCGAATGAGATAACGATAGCGGAAAACCTCCAAATTCCATATAAAAACAGTATAAAATAACTCGGAGTTATATTGGAAAAAAAATTACTATGGAAGGATCATCTCTAATACTTAATCAAAAGATCAGAAAATGGCGTAAATATTCTTAGAGTTTTCACACACCAAAAATGGGGATCGGATCCTAATATGGCCCTCATATTTTACAAAGCATATATTCGATCTATACTTGATTATGCAAGCCAATTTTATGGATATGCAGCAGATACCCACCTGAAAAAGATCGAACAGGTAAAAAATAAAGCCCTGAGACAAAGCGTCGGATTCTTAAGGAGTACACCGATTGTAGTTATGGAAGCAGAAACAGGGGAGCCTCCACTGTCACCGAGAAGGAACTTTCTGAGTAATAAGCTTCTTTTAAAACTTATCTTTAAGAACAGCGAGTTAGTAGGAAGAATACATCATCTCACTATTTTAAATTTCACTCACGCTTATTGGAGTTCAAAAAAAGCCCTTTGTTAGTCACAAGTTACTCTTGGATTACACAAGCCAAAGAAAAAATGTAAGCATCTTCCATTTTGCAGCAATTTGAACTTGAAGATAACTATCTTGAAAACATTCCAAAAGTTCCATTCTGAACGGTAGAACAGAATGTGCATTTTACCACAAAAACAAGAACTTTCACAGGCAATTTAAATTACTTGACAGTACTTCTATATACTCTGCGTAATGTTTAGATTTTGTTGAAAATTATAATTTTGTCATATTTACAGATAGCAAAAGTTCTTTGCGTTCAATTCTAAATTGTAGACAAAATGTAACTAATAATTATATAATAAAAAATATCATTAACACACACGTAGAATTAAAAAAAAGAAATAAAATTATTACATTAGTTTGGATTAAGGCTCATATAGGAATTTTAGGAAATGAAATTCTAGACAAATTAGCCAAAGAAGCTACTGAAATTCCCTTCCCCATAATTTTCTAATTCCGTACACAGATGTTTTCAGCATTGCAAAAAATGCAATGTATAATAACTGGCAAAATAATTTTGTGGAATCTGATAAATGTCTTGCTTACAAAAAATCATCTCCTAGAATTAATAAAAAGCCATGGTTTGTCGTAGAATCTGATAGGTATTTTATAAGAATTATCTCACGTTTAAGAAATTATCAGGCACTGTATCCCAAGCACATGAAAAAAATTGGAATACAAGATACAGAGTACTGCGAATGCGGGGAATTGGGAGATCTAGAGCATTATATATTAGGATGTTATAGACATATGAATTTTACTGAAATATTATACAATAGCCTTGTTAACCTTGTTCCATTCCCTTATAATTTTGATTGTTTAATTTCGTCAGGGAACCCGAAGGTGTACCATATCTTATATAGATATATTGTGGGCTGAAATATTAAATTGTAAATTATTTGAAAAAAAAAACTAAAAAAAAAACTTAAAGCAGAACGAAAAGAAACATTTATAAAAAAAACAAATTAATTAAAATTAAACAAAAATAAATTCAAAAAAAAGACAAAAAATATAAAAAAAATACTTACTGTTTTTGTAGAACCAAGGAAATCTAGACAAAATATTGTAAATATATTTCAGTACATTTTATGCAAATTTTTCATATTACAAAGAGAGATGCTGGCCAGTTGGTTTATCCAGTGCCATTAAACAAACAAACAATAGAATTATAGTGTAAATATCATCTTCCCTCAGAAGTTCGTCGCCAAATGGACGGAAATAAGAGAAACACCTAAGTTAAAATACATTCACAACACCATAACAACACCATTTACAAAAAATATTAGTATATAAATTTGTATAACTGTAAATTGTGCTGTTATGGTACTGTGGCTGTGTTTTAACTCTCTCTTCTCTTATTTCCGACCATTTGGTGACAAAGTTCTGATTGAAGATGGTATTTATACCATAATTCTATCCTTGACAATGGCTGTTGAGCCGAAACCCGTCGGATAGTCTTTAATAAAAATATTGTGAAATACTGGACCTTTTTTCTTTCACTGTCATTTCATTTCATGGTCAATGAATAATTATTTTACGATTGATTAATGGTAAACGTGTTGAGACTATTATATATAAACTCTAGATCAATGAAAAATAAACTAAAAAAAAATTAAATCGTGATAAATATTAAAAATAATACTGCTATCTATTAATATTTTCAAGAAAGTGTGAAGAAAAAATGATATTTTTTTAATTTTCCATATTTTGATTCTGTATCTGCAAGATAATATTTTATTAATGGGTGGTGGATTAGAAATGTTTGTCAAAAAATATATTTAATTTGAAGCAACAGAGAAAATTGAAAGTGATTTTTCATTTATATCCATAAGAATCACATGTCCTAAAATTATATTCTGTAGAATATACAGGCCTTCATCTATAGAAAATTGAAACTTCTTAAAACCGCTAGACAAGAAACTAAAATAATTTTGAAACAATGAAAATTGTAACGCGGAGACATAAATATTTTTTCAAATAATCTAAATTCAAATAGACTCATGGACATCTACTTATCAAGCAGTTTTATATTTCTTAATTAAAATAATTCATCAAGAAATTCAAATCGAGTTAAACTTTAATAGGTCATGTAAAGTAATGTTAAAATCAAGTCAGTGATCACAAAAATCAAATAACAGAAATTACAGTAACATATCTTGAAAAAATGCCTAGATTCAAATTTATTACACTAAAATGATTTGATTTAACCCAGGAACATTATATGAAGAAATTATGTATATTTTTCAAACATTAATAAGAATAAAACCAAATTCACCATTCTTGCTTATATGGTAATGATTAAAATTCTGGACATACGATAAAACCAAGAAAAATCCAAAAAACGTGGACATTAAGAGGCACTAAAACTTAAATAAAAATTAGCACGACAAAACAAAGAAAATTTGAAATTTGTAATAAGCAAGTCAAAATATTAAAATTAAAGCATTGAATATCTCACTGTAAAAAAAAGTTCCTATAGCTCACGAAAATGATGATAATTCTTTACTTTTGTATGTAAACGACAAAGTTTTGCAATGTGTTAAAGTACAAAGGATCTCAATTTTATTATATCTAACCAAAATTTCCTTAAAAACGGGAATTTTTTCGAACAAAATTAAAAAATTTCACCGGTCCTTCAACTCTAACAGCAATTAAAAAAAGGAAAAATAATTAAGATAAAAATATAACATTTTTTGGAAAATTGTCTTTTTAATGGGCAGTATGGCTTTCGAAAAATCAATTTACAATCAAAATTGCAATTACTAATTATTATCAATATTCCAATAATTGATAATATTATGAAATGTTGCTTTCTATCCCTGGATTTAGGCAAAGTATTTAAAACACTAATTCATAATATTTTACTGTAATTTAATTCGCTACACAAACATAATACACGATTATGTAAAAATTTAAGAACTGTCCAGATTAAAAGTAATTTTGGTAAAAGATATATAAAAAAATGCCTACTGCTATAAAGTGTATCAAAAATCAACGAAAATTTAAACTGATTTTGTCCTATGTAGTGTGCTTATAGTATGTAATTTTGATAAAAGATAAATAAAAAAATATTTACTACTATAAAGTAGTACACATTTGTATCAAAGATCCACGAAAACTTAAACTCATTTTAGGTTAAATTATAGTTGTTATAGTAGCGTTATTAATATTTTCAGTTACTTTTAAATATTTTAACTTATATGATTTTGACCTTACACACATGTAGTGTGTTTATAATATGTAATTTTGATTTTCTATGTATGATATTTATTCCCTATAAAAAAGTTTCCAATTCGTTAGGAATAACTAAAGCAATAAATAAATATAAGAAAAAAACAACATATACCAATAAATTCGATGCTATACACTAACTTAATTGAAAATATTGTATAAACTGAAAGTGTTTATTTTAATTGGTCTAAAAACTATTCAAATATAACTTTGTTTAATTAAAATAGACATTAATTAGAAATGATACTGTTTATTTAATCATTTATATGGAAACAGGAAGATTTATGGGATATTTATTACTTTTGTTAGGAAAATTGTGTGAATTTTATTTTACTAAAAATATAACAATACAAAATATTAATTAACAGGTGAATAGAAGCACTTCATTTTACCCTGATAATTACATAAATATTATTTTTAGGAAAATGTAACATTGTATGTGACAGGAAATATCCGATTTTAGGATATATTTGTTTGGCTTAAAATGTGCACTAGTATTATACCCATCGATAATTGACAAAGTCGTTTTCTGTATACCGTATACAGGGTAACAACTTAAGTCGTCACCAAATTAAAAAAAAAATAAACAAATTATTTTAGAATAATTTTGAATACATATTCTGTTCAAAAGGATCCTTCTCTAAAATAATTATGGTTTTTCTTTTTACATGAGTAAATGCTGAAGTTGTTAAGTATTTTCAAAAATAATCAGTTTATATTGATTTTTTAAATATAGTATAGATGGCGCTTGTCATATCGCTCCTTCATTTCTGCCTTAAATTTGTGGTATAAACTCAATAAAAAATTATAAATTGTGTTAACCAAAGCAGCAAAACCTATGCTTAATAACGTTCCTCTGTTTAGTGATTTCCGCCATTTATAAGAATGGGCTTGTCGTCAGCAGATCTGCGTGAAATCAAAACAACTATTGCCAATACTTTCAATGATAAATTCCTGCAAGATATAGCGGATAGAGTGACAAATAGTTAAACGACGGTTTAACCAACAGTTGGAGGCACAGCACACACGGACAGCCTTGAACAGTCCCTGGGCAACATGAATATTCGTTTCTTTGGCATCGAATTTGAGGATGGTGAAAACCTGCGAGACAAAGTATTAAATCTTTTTAATAATAAACTTAAGGTAGATATTCCAAACACAGACATAAAAAAATGCTATCGAGCCTCTACAAAAATACCGGTGATTAACCACCGGCAGTACTTGTGCGGCTTTACACTGACGAAGCTCGATTATTGATAGTCAAAAAACGAAAATATCTAAAAGGTACCGGTGTGTATCAAGGACGATTTAAGTAATTCGGCATCTAGGGGTCCTGAAATATGAAGATCTGAAAAATATTTCGGCGGGTGACTTTTTCACGATTACAATTGTTCCCTTTTATGAGGGAATTATTAGAAAAAAATATATATTTTTGCTTTAAACAAACAAAACGTACAAAGAAAAACTTTAATTTAAAAAATTTTTTACTCGGAACTTCCCTCGTTATGTTTTTTTTTTATTTGTTAGGAATAGTGAAGTGTGATCCAATTTAGTTTAGTACATAGTGCAATTGACAAGTTTTTTTTACGTTGATTATTTTAAAAATTTATTTGGCCACCATTTTGTTTGCCATCTTAAAGTTGTACCACAACGTTGCCAGTTAATTCTTGTACAAAAAATGCACTAAAAAGTAGGTAGTATATTCAGGCTTTCAGGAAGTCAATCTGGTAGGTCTTTTTTAAGGTATGTCGCGAACTGACAGCAGACAGATCGACATATGGACTGACGAAATTGATAAATCATATTGTTTGGCATCTAGGGACGCTAAAACGTGAAGACATCTAAAATTTGAGAGGGTGATTTTTTCACGATTACAAACAACTGGTACGCAAATGGTACCAGTTGAATCCAACATAATATTTGATATTTGTGCAAATTTTTTTTAACATTTCACCAGGCCGCCATCTTGTTTCACCATGATGGATTTTTACCTAAATATTACCATGCTTCTTAATTTTTTGCCAAAATTTGAAGTGAATTGGGTAAGTAGTTTTTTGCTATGCCTCGAATAGACAGACTGACAGACAGACCGATGGAATTAAGAAAACAGATTATTCGGCACCTAGGGACCCTGAAACGTGAAGATCGGAAAAAATCTTGGAAGGTATTTTACCACGATTACAATTTTTCTCTTTTACGAGGGAAGTAAAAAACGAAAATCTTATTGGGTTTAAAAAATGTCGTACAGTTTTCTATTACCTTTAACAAGCTTTCCGGTTTGTATGTCTGCCTTTGCCGCTATCTTTCCTGTTCAAAATTGGTAATCCATTTGCTGGCATCCCATTGAACTAATTGCCATACTTATGTAACATCGGTGACTGTGCAATAATAAGCTGCCATGGAGTAAAAAAAATCGTGAATATTTTATAAAGTGTGCGTGAGTAATTTGAAATGTAGAAAAACTTTTTATCATTGATTTTGGCAGAAAAAAATATTCTTCATAAAAAGTTTTGCTTTTTCTAAAACTAGGATTGGCGTAAATAAATCGTGAATGTCTTATACAGGGTGCGTAAAAATAATGCTAAAAAGTACAAAATAAAATAAAATTATTTTTTTAATCAAGCTTTATCTATAAACTATTGGACTAGGAAGTAAAAAATAATGTATAGTGTGTGAAGTTAAATACATAAACATAGAACTATTAAAAATTTTAACATTTTCTTAAATCTTGGGGTTTGAGACGTCAATACATTTGAAATATATTCATACAGTAAATATTATTTTTTACTTTTTAGACAAAACTATGCTTAGCAATGGACCACAACAAAACGCTATAAATATTGCCGCTATAATAAAATGTAACTAAGGAAATAATTCATTTTTATTGGACTCCATTGAGTCAGGTGAAACATTAATTATATTATCTTTGAAATTAATCTTTTTATTATTACAAACTTCTTTTACGGCTTATTATGTTCAGTTTCAATTAATTATTTTTGTTACTAAGTCATGTTCGAGTATCCTACTTTTATTAGTTTATAAATTTATAAAAACTTGTTTTTAGAAATATTATTTACACATATTTTATTATGGTCGATTCTTCTATTTTAAGCCACCAAAAACCTATCAGTGATGTAATTTTAAGAATTGGCTTGTTGTCAGTTCCGATAGCAATTTCTTTTCAAGGGATACTATCCATACCACACTTCAGTTGCATGATTTTGCTGCGACTTTGGATCAGGCATTCACAGTTTTGCTAAAATTCCTGTTAACACTTATTGCACAAAATATGTCGTGAACAGAACATATATCTTTTCCCACAACAGATGACATTTTTGAGGACTCTCGAGCTATTTGATGGCATTAAAAAGGACGAACAATCGGCGAAGAACCGCACACTAAAAGTCCTTAGTGGTCTTTTTTTAACACAATGTTCATGTGCATCTAGCAGATATCTGGTGTGTCGATGTGGCTGTGCTAATAGGCTTTACGTTATCTAAATAAATTTACTAGACAACTAAAATTGTCCGTTTAGAAATGGAAACGGTATTTTCAAAATGTTAGTCGAAGCAGTGCAAAAAACCACATTATAAAGGGAGTGCAAAGTAAAAATGTTTGAGAACCGCGGTGACAATCTATGAGTTGTGCTAAAACTAAATAAAAACATGATCAGGGTAGCAAAAATAACGATTTAATATTGTTTCCGTAATATTTTTTATAAACCTGCAAAATCCAATTCACTCCGAAATAGGTAAATTAAGTACAAGTTTAATGAGTATATAATACTATTTTAATTATACCGAAACAGTGCTTCTAATTCACAAAAGCCATGTTCTTCGTGTTTGTTTGTTTAGACCAAAGCTAAACGATCCTTTAATTCCAACGAAACCGTGTTCATACTAGTACAAGTTTCTGAACATTAACATGTTTCCCAATATTCTCATTTTGTAGCTCCATGATATTTATTCGTGCGTGTTAAAATTAACCTGTATCCAATACAGCCTGAAGCATTTTGGAAGAATAATTTTCGTACAAAGTTGCCGTTCAGTTTTTGTTTCCGTTGTCGGTTCAAAACTGTGCAACAACAATACCTCCACTCTTTAAAAACACTAGCCGTGTGCGAACATATTTTTAAACTTTATAATTGCGTGATGGCAACACCGCTGCTAGTGAACGGTTTTCTTTCGATTATCGATTAAAATAATTCTTTAAAATTTAAATATTCTTAGTGCATTAAATGACAAAAACATCTTCGAATAACATATATCGCCGTTGAAACTGCGTAAAGACGTATCTCGTTTTTAACAATTTTACAGAAGAACGATTTTAAAAAAATGACTATACAATTTTAATCATAAATGAAGAAGTGTTAAGGTTAATAGATTTGTTTTGGGGGATTATTTCATTCAAATAAGGATAATAAAATACAGGACCCAAATTGTGGATATATTTACTGTGGAGGCATTTTTTAACAATATACGCCTTTAGGTTACGCGATTAACAATAACTTTTGCCTCTACCTACCAAATACGCCCTTATTGATTGTATAGAAAACAGGTTAACTTTGGATTTGACACAAAATAATGTATATCTTAAGAATATAATGTTTATTTATTCTAAGAAATACATCTAGTGAACATTAGAAACCTATATGTTTTAGCTAAAGCAAAACAAAACTGTCAAAACAGTTTTTAAAAGCTTTAAAAATAATCTCAAACGAGGTTACAAAACAAGAACTACTAGTACGATTATACTAACACAAAAACCCCTGAAACTAATTGCTAAGAAACTTATTAGTGCAAATAATAACCCCTTTAAAGGAAACTCATCTTAGTAAAACTATAAAAATAAACCAAACTACAGCATAAAATCTTTTTTTGGATCACAAGACTAGAAGTAAAAAAATTCATTAAGTTTTTATATAATTGGACGTGCTCTAGTAGATTAATTACCGCAGTATCTCCAGTATATAACGCCATTAAATTATTATATTTTTGAAAAGATATTGGACGAGGTTCCTTACTCAATTGATTAATACTTGTAGTATTCACGAAGGGTACAATTTGCAGCCTTAAGGACATTGCCCTATAATTTTTATCTAAATGATGGACGTTGAAAAATAGTTTAAAAGGATTCTTTTTGGTTACCATGAATTCAAATATATCGGTCTACTTGTCTCGGTGTTTAGGCGTGAAAAATCGGAGACTTATTTCCTGTGCCTGTTTTCGTGTAGTCAAAACGAACATAAGAGCTCCTGCAGCTATTAAGTTCTTATTTTGTCCTCCGCAATCATCTGCGAACAAAGAGATTCGCGCTGCAAAATCACATCACATTGTAACTTAATAAAAATATCTAACTTAAAATAAATTGATTGAAGCAAATATTTAATGAAATAACATATCCCAACAAGCAGACTAGTTGATCCTATAAAAACTTACGGTAAGTGGCACAATTTCTTATTTTTACTTAAATAATATTGTTTGTATTATGTATCGAAACATTCCGTGGCCAGACCAGTCTATATATTGAGATATGTAATTTTATTAAATATTTGCTTCAACCAATTTAAAATTAAATATTTTTATTCTGTTTCGCAAAAGCCAAAAAAGACTTTTGTTTAATATCTAGTTGGGATCATTTTACAGTTCAGTTCAATTATTCAAATCTTCCACATTTTATTCACCGCAGTCCGTTCCATATTGCCAGTTAAGTGCAGTAGTACTATAGAGAAGGATACAAATTAATTTAAATATTACTGAGAAGATTAACGGACTGAAAAAAGATTTGAATAATAGAATAATAGAGTAAATCAGGGGTTGCGGGAAGGCTTCTTAAGATTTTCCTCCAAAAATTTCACGATGACAATTGAACGACACAAGATTTCAAGTTTCTTTCGCTTAGAAAAGATTTCAGAAAAAGTACGCATTATTCTTTTAGAGTTAATATCCAACTTCAAGAAAATGGAAACTTTTACAAAATCGAAGAAAAGCGACAAACAACATATTCAGTACAAATACTTAATATTAGAGGATAAATAGGCCAAAACAACACTCAAAAAGCAAGGATAAAGGAGACAACATAATAATCGAGGAAACTTCATCATTGCCCGACATTAGAAAACAAGCGAGCCGACAACTGCTTTAAAAACTATAACCCTCTAACCTCAAGGAAATCAGTAAGTGAGCCATTTATTTCCTGCATTGAATGCGAGAATTTTAGAACTGCCGGAGTTACCAATCGTAAAAACTTCTCAACGAACCTTTTAAAAACGTGTTGTAGTACACCGGGAATAAAGATAATCGAAGAAAATAAATCAAAAGGTGAAGAGTTGGATAAAGAAAGTAGTCTGAACCAATTTTCGTCAAGCAAAAGAAATCCCCATGGATAAAACCTGCTGTATTCAATTCTATCAAACAGTACATTATTGTTTATAATATTCTATTTTCTGCTTCCTTTATTTCTTATATATTTTGTTTGATGGTGTTATAACCGGGTAGTGCTTTAAATATGTAATTACTTAAATAATTATACTTCTATTTCATGTGGTACTCTAGACTTAAAATTACCACAAACCGAGCAGTCTTTTGCCTTATTTTATTAAAATTGCGTTTATTTTTCCCCTAACTTTTAAATTGGTTTTTAATTATTTTCAATATTTGATAGTTTTTTTAGACACCGTTATTTTAGTTTACGTGGCTGTTAAAGTGTTTACTATTAGATTAACAAGGCATAAAATATATAAGAATATTGAAGAAAACTAGCTGTTACTTAACAGAAATCCATTTTAACTAACTAAACACTTATCTAAAATTTCCACTACATTTATTTTCCAAAAGCCACATGACAATTGTTTTGCCAACACAGAACCACAGTGTTGGCGAAAAAATCGTCATGTGTGTTTTTGTAAATTAAATTAAATAGACATTTTAAACAAGTGTTTTCGTTAATTTAATGTATAAAGAATTTTATTACACAGGAGAGTGAAACTATATTTACACAGGAGACCAGTGATAATTTTTAAAATATCAAATATCGAAAGAATTACTTCTCAACGTTTCATTCGAACTTAGGAGTCTCAATAAAAAGTTTTGTAATATATAGAGAAAACACCCTATATAAAATGTATTGTATCAAATTCAACTTGTTGCAATAATGGGCAACCACGCAATAACCTGTTTTGCTATGTCAGCAGGTCAACCACCTTCCCGAGCGTATATGGCAATTAGATTGCATTTTAAAAAAGATTGAGAATATACTTTGGGTAATGTTAAGGTGAACATGTAGTTTCATTTTGCTACCCTTTGTTTCAACCCTAAGTATTACATGGCGATCCTGCCACTTGACGATTTTTTTGTGAAGTTATTAAGATGGGTAATGCCAAGTCCAAAGAAGAGATTGTAATTAATCAGGCCTCCAATGGCGATGCAAGGGGTGAAATAGTTGACCAAAATAAGGGATTAAGCTTAGCAGAGATTTTGCTTATAATTTTGGTTGTGGCAACGGCAATTGTTGCAGTAGTATGGGCCATTAGACATGTTCAAAGGAAACTAAGGCAGACAATTAGAAGAGAAATTTATAAAAATGAGCTGCGAAAATCCAAGGATGATTTAAAGATGGAAGAAACTTAAATTTTTTTTAGGGCGGTATTTTTCTTGTAGGAAAAATAAATAAAAAAAAGAAGAAAGAAAAAGTAAAGACAATTATAAATGAAGTTAGAAAATTTGTTATGTGTTAATGTAACTGAAAATGTAAATAATAATGCAGGCATGTAAGTTTAATTATTATAATATTATGTTATTGTTTTATAATTATAATCGCAAAAATATGGACCCAATTAGCAAGTTTAATAAGTGAATTAAATTTTTAATTTCATGGGAGACAAACTTATTGAAATTTTACATTCATTTAAATATATTCGAACAAATTTGGTAAAATTAAATAGCGAAAGACGAAAAAGCCCTATTGTCGAATCAAAAGTTAAAGTGGCAAAAACTTTATATTCTCAGTTAGGTAAGGAAATTACTGATTTAAACGTAAAAATAGAAAAGTCTGAAATAGACAAAGAAGATATTTTGACTTTTAATAACATAATAACAGAAATTAAAAAACTTTATAAGGAAATTTTAGAGTTTGGAAATAAAAATATTAATAAAGATAAATTAAAAATGTCTTCTTTTGATCTAAAAATAGCTACAAACCTTTTACCGGTCATGGATGATACAGAATCTACAACTTCTAAATTAATAGAGGCTTTAGATTTTTATTCGTCAACGCTTGATAATGATAGTCAACCTTCTTTAATTAAATTTGTTTTGAAAACGCGTATTTCTAACAACGCCAAATTACGATTAGGTTTGACTTATAATTCTGTAAATAATTTAATTCTAGATATGAAAAAACATCTCTTAACTAAAAAATCAGATACGGCCCTTCAGGCACGCTTGTTCTCTGCTAAACAGGGTGAAAAATGTATAACGGATTTTGGTAAAGAGTTAGAGGATATTTTTGTAAATTTAACCATTACGCAAGCAGACGGAAATGCCAATGCTTTTGATATTCTAAGACCTATTAACGAAAAGGTTGCAATAAAAAGGTTTGCATGCGGACTTAAAAATCAAAGGCTGGGCACAATTATATCTTCCAGAAATTTTGAATTCTTAAAGGACGCAATAAGGGCAGCTCAAGATGAAGAGCTGGGTAATCAAAATAATTCAGGACACATTTTTAATTTTTCTCACAGAGGAAGGGGAAATTTTAGAAATTTTTCCAGAAGACCAAATAATAGAACAGGAAAATCTGGTAGATATAATAATTATCAGAATTTTAATAACGGAGGAAATAACAATTCAAATTGTCGACGAAACGCTTCGACTAATCAAGGTAATTTTAATAATCAGCGGTTTTCTAGAAATCACGGTGGTCGTACATTTACGAGCGGTAATAGGAGAGGATCTCGGGCAGTAGGTCACCGAATGCATTTTGCGGAGCACACCGGAAATTCAGAACAATCCTCAGCTGATATACAAGATTCAACATTTTTTCGTGCCTAAAAATACTAAAAATAAACAGTTTAATAATATTTTTACCTATTCAAAAAACTACTCGAATGCTGTTTCTTTTTGTGTCAATGGTAAAAGCTTAAAATTTTTGGTAGATACGGGTGCATCATTAAGTGCCCTTAAATTAAGTTGTTTAAATTCAAAAATACAGTTACACAAAGAAAATATTGAAATTAAAGGCATAGGAGGTAATTTAATATCTGTGGGATATGTTTATTTAGATCTTTGTATAGAAAATGCGATATTTAAGCAAAAATTTTATATTTTTAATAATTTACCATGTCAAAGTGATGGCATAATTGGAGAAAATTTTTTGAAAACTTTTAAGGCTAAATTAGATTACGAAGAAAATACCTTAACTATTTTAAATCAGTATAATAAAATAAATACATTAAAATTAAATGCGGATAGTGAGAATATATTAAGTGTTCCCCCTAGGTGCGAAATTATACAGTATGTTCCTACAGGGTTAGAGGATGAATGTGTACTTATGCAAGGTGAATTATGTGAGGGTGTGTTCATGGCTGGTGTAATTGCACAACCGATAAATGGTAAAGTACCAATTAAAATTTTGAATACAAGAGAGACAGAGGTACATTTGAGAAATTTTTCGCCAAAAGCGGAAAGTTTAAGCAATTATGAGTGTCATCAATTTAACAGCCAAGAAAATTCGGCTACTCGAGTTAAAGAACTATTTAAAATTCTTAAGCTTAATCATCTAAACCGCGAGGAACGAGATTCTATAGAGCAAATTTGTGCCAAATTCTCAAATATATTTCATATGCCAGGAGATAAGCTTACAGTTACTAATTTATATAAACAGTCAATTCAAGTTAAACCAGATACTCAGCCGGTCTATAGAAAGCCATATAGGTTACCTCAAGTACATAAAGAGGAAATAAATAGGCAAATTTCTCAAATGTGTCAGGATGGAATAATTGAGAGTGCGCAGAGTGAGTGGTCTTCACCTTTGTTGCTTGTACCAAAGAAAAACGATACGAATGAGGGAAGAGCTAGGTTAGTATTGGACTACAGATTTTTGAACCCATATATATTAGATATCAAATTTCCGATTGCGAGTGTAGTCGATATTTTAGACTCCCTAGCAGGTGCACTTTATTTTTCACATCTAGATCTTAGCCAGGGCTATTATCAGGTCGAATTAGAGGAAGAAAGCAGAAAATACACAGCTTTCACTACAGATCGCGGTCAGTGGCAAATGCGAAGGTTACCAATGGGGTTAAAAATTAGCCCTAGTGCCTTTTCAAGGTTAATGACCATAACGATGGCGGGCTTAAATTACGAAAAGTGCTTTGTTTATCTTGATGATCTTATAGTATTTGGCAGAAACCTTAATGAACACAATAAAAATCTAATAGATATTTTTTCTAGATTGCGAAAAGTAAACCTAAAATTAAATCCTGCTAAATGCGATTTTTTGAAAAAAGAAATTCTGTATCTGGGTCATATAATAAGTTCTGAAGGAATATCACCTGACCCTGATAAAATAAAAGCTTTAAAAGATTATCCTATTCCAAAAAAGGCAGATGAAGTTAAACGCTTCGTGGCTTTTGCCAATTATTATCGAAAATTTATACCACATTTTTCAGAAATTACAGTTCCTCTAAATAAATTATGTAAAAAATACGCTAGGTTTGAGTGGACGGACGAATGTGATAAAGCTTTTAATTGTCTTAAAAATTCGCTGATTAAGCATCCGGTGTTAGATTATCCCGATTTTTCGAATGAAAATGAATTTATTTTGCAAACAGATGCGTCTGCTTTTGCTATAGGAGCAGTGTTATCAAATAAAAATAATAAACCAGTGGCGTTCACTAGTCGTAGTTTAAATAAAGCAGAAATTAACTACCCTACTATACATAAAGAACTTTTAGCAATTTATTGGGCTGTAAAGCATTTTCGACCATATCTGTATGGCCGTCGTTTCAAAATTTTAACCGATCACAAACCATTAATTTATCTTTTTACGCAAAAAGACCCTGGTAGCAGATTGACAAAGTTTCGTTTGTGTCTAGAAGAATATGACTTTTATATCGAATATATCAAAGGAAAAGATAATGTAACAGCCGATGCTTTATCGAGAGTAATCATGTCCTCAAGCGAATTAAAAGATATGAATGAAGGTATGATTGCAGTTTTAACCAGAGCACAGAGTAAACGTAGAGACGGACAGGAAGACGAGTTAATTAAGAAAAGTACTGAAAATATTTGGCTTGATCACCCGAATATTGTGGAAATTCTTAAGCAACCCACTAACTGTACCGAATTAATTATAATACCATCCTTAAAAATTAAAAAATTGTCAAAAGATGTCACTCAACAAGTGGGAGACTTTTATTATATTCCATTACATTTTACCTTATACTTAGACCAAAAAGCTTTATCACCATTGGCGCGAGACGAAATGGTGAAAGATTTGGTAGAAATAAGTAAAAAGGCTGAAATTAAAGAATTAGTTATTAATAAAAATAATGATAATACAGAGTTTATTAAATTTATTGGTAGTAAAATAAAAAATTATACTAATTGGAGGGGCCCCCGTATAAATGTTGTAAAAGGTATTAAAAAAGTAATGGACAAAGACGAAAAAAGAGTAATCCTTAATGATTTTCATTTACTACCAACCAGTGGTCACGCTGGAATAAATAGAATGACAAATAATATTAAAAAGTATTATTTTTGGCCAGGTCTGGATAGTGATGTTCGAAATTTTGTAAAAAGGTGTGACATGTGTCAAAGACAAAAACATTCGAATCATTATACTAGAGAGCCAATGGTAATAACTACTACAGCTGAAACAGCTTTTCAAAAAATATATTTAGATATTGTTGGTCCACTTCCGGTAGACGTAAATGGATTTGTTTATATTTTAACACTTCAGTGTGAGTTAACAAAATATGTAGAGGCCTACCCTCTTAAAAACAAGGATTCCGTATCTGTGGCAAGATCTTTGGTGGATAACTTTATCTTAAGATATGGTATCCCTCAGGAAATTGCTTCAGATAGGGGTACCGAGTTTATTTATCACACTATGGCAGAAACATGTAACTTGTTAGGTATAAAACAGATTCATTCTACGGCGTATCATCACGAGAGTATCGGGAGTTTAGAGGCCTCTCACAAAGTTCTAGGTGCTTATTTGAGAATTCAAACTCAAAACCATGATTCTGCATGGAGCACATGGCTTCCGTACTGGTGTTTTTCTTATAATACTGCAGTACATACGGAAACCAAATACTCTCCCTTTGAACTAGTTTTTGGAAAAAAATGCCATTTACCAAATAATTTAAATAATGAAGTTGATCCTATTTATAATTTTGATAACTACCCCATTGAATTAAAATATAGGTTACAGCTCAAAATGATGCAAGAAATAACTTAATACTTTCTAAATCTAAAAGAAAAGAAAATTTTGATTTAAAAGTAAACCCCATTCAGTATAAAAAGGGCGATAGAGTTTTAATCAAAAACGAAACTGGTGATAAAATTACCAGCCCTTGCTTCCTGGGGCCATATTTAGTGGTAGAAGATGTTGCACCAAATGTAAAAATAATTAAAGATAAGAAACATATTTTAGTCCATAAAAATAGAACTAAGTTGTATAATAGCTAATTAAAATTAAGTTATAATAATAAGGGCTCTATATTACTATACTATTGCATGTATTTTTTAATAACCTTTTTCTAAAAGACCTATCTATTTTCTTTCCTACTTTCGCTATATGACGCTATTTTCCTTCTCTTATATCTGAGTTTTTATTTTTCTTTTCATATATTTAGATAAATAAGATAATATAAAAAAAAAAAAAAAAAATGGTTTAAATAGTGTATTGTAACATTTGTCTCTAGTAATTGTATTTTATTTACGAATTTCAAATTTTGAAAATAAATTGAAATTCTTTTAATTGCCCGGGGAGGTGTAATATATAGAGAAAACACCCTATATAAAATGTATTGTATCAAATTCAACTTGTTGCAATAATGGGCAACCACGCAATAACCTGTTTTGCTATGTCAGCAGGTCAACCACCTTCCCGAGCGTATATGGCAATTAGATTGCATTTTAAAAAAGATTGAGAATATACTTTGGGTAATGTTAAGGTGAACATGTAGTTTTATTTTGCTACCCTTTGTTTCAACCCTAAGTATTACAGTTTAATGAAATGCTAATACATCTAAATAACTTTTTGCACGAAGGACATTTTTTGATGTCATTATTTCTACAAAACATAGAATGTTACAGATATTAACTTTTTTTAAAATAGAAGGCGACAAAGCATAATGAAGGCAGATTCAATCAAAATGATTGCGTTGTAGTGCATATAACTGGGCAATACCGGGCTGTTCTCTAATATGTATCGAAAATTTAGGAGAAATAAAAATTTCGAACGCTAGACTACGTGTATCTGGGCAAGATATATTAGTGAGGGTTTTTTATAGACCACCTAGTGCAAATCTTTATATACAAACGGAGAAGTTGTCTATATTCATTAGAAACAAAGGAATGGACCATGTAAAACACTATATAAGTGAGTCTGGTTACATATAACTAATTAAGTTATTTACTAGAATGAAAAAGAACAGAAAGCACAATTTTAAATTACAAAAAACATAAATCTATAATAAGTTAGAGCCTGAAAAAAAAATAGAAAACACAATTATAAATTGTAGAAAGCATAGATATATAATAAATAATGAAAATTGGGGAAATATCTATATTAATAATAGGCAATATAGGCATTTCTTTTCAGCATTTTGTAGTCAAAATTAAACCAGCAATTATGCCGGCGCCTACAAAAAATATTTTAATCGTAAAGCTAGAAAAAGCACCACTTGGTCACTTGATTTGGTTAAATGACTGAAAATAAAACAAAAACTTTATAAAATGCTCATTTATAGCTACAAAACATTCAAATTTTAAGGAATTATATAATATACCAAAATAAATTAAACCAACGTAAGACGGAACTAAAAGCACTGTAACTATACTACACTAAATGAGCTTATTAATAATAAAAAGCGAAAAGAATATTAAAAAAATTGTAATGGAAGATTGAAGAGTAAATAATGAGTTGTTTTACGAGTATTATATATGCGTAGGAGAAAGGTTTGCCGACAACATAATGCCAACTGCATTGGTGGTTCAACGAAATATTAATGAGCATTCTATTTTTTATGGAAAACACCGATAAGATTGAGATTGGCAGTGATATAAATGAACTTAACTTAAATAAGGCTCCAGTCTTCGATAATGTTTCTATTAAGGTATTTCAATCAATTTTCGAGCCCAAAAAAATTTTATTTAAAAAATACTAATTTAATCTTTGGAAAAATATAATCTTATGTCAGGGCGGCCGATATTACCGGATTTAGAGAAGGACTCTCTGCCGATAATAAAATTCCTTTTTGAGCAATAATATAATTAAAAAGTGGATGGCAATAAATTAGTTATATGCATATTCCTCGATCTGTCTAAAGCATCTGATACTGTCTATAGCAAGATCTTGATTAATCTATTTATATTAACGGTTTTTGATAAATTTAAAGAGCCGAAGTACTGTATCTTCTTTTTCCTATGATACAGTTATTCAGTATGATGCGAAGTCTTGGGAAAACGTTAAGCATACAGCTGACATTCACATGTTGCGCTTTAAAAACGTATTTGATGAAATGTCACTTACAATCAGTTTTAATAAAACAAAATATGTAGCTTTCAGTTGCAATCAAAGCACAGTCCTCTTTATAATATCCTTAACTTGGTTAACGAATTGTCGATCATGGAGACTGAATTCGTTACAAACTTGAAAGTGTATATTGACAGACACCCCATTTTATCAAATTATTAGAAGTGATACAAAATATGTTTATAAAGAAAGAAATACTTACCTGATAGATGACCTCTATAAGTAAAGCGGCATCTTAGGCATTAGGCACATTTTTGTAATGAAAATTTTTATTCGACAACATAGACATGAACTTATTCTTACAGCAATAAATCATACTTACGATAAAGCACAAAGGGTACTAGAACTACAAAGACCCTTGGATAAAAGTCGGATTGTTTTTTCATCGTACATACTTATATGGTCAAATACTTAAAATCGTGAAAGACTTGGACTCTATAAAACGTTTTAAGTATAATGTGAGGAAGTGGCTTTGTAGCAAATCAACACGAGTATTTTAGGATATGATAGAGTTACAATAAATCAGTGCGGTTTATGTTTTTTTTGTTCTAATATCTTGCACTATAAAATAAAGAAATCGAGAACGTTTATAATTTGTAGAGCAGCTTTATTATATATGTACAGTCATTGTAATTTTGTTAATTATATATGATATTTTGTTAGGATAATGGATGGTCGTAAACTAGCAAACTTAAGAGGTATTTGGAACACGTTCTAAACTAGTCGGGAATTCTGGGACTTCCTAATATGTTTCCAAAGTTTAAAGGTCGGAAATAAGACAGTTTCTTTGGCGCTGATTTAAAAAGTAAAATTTATCTGATAATAATCGAGCTGTTAGTCTGCGCGGCCGGCGTCCCTTCGACTACTTATGATAAGTTCTCAAAAGCGATGATCTCATACTAGATTTTAAAATAATGCGTTTCGTACTGGCTTTTTCACGCAAACTATTTGACCATTATATCGGCTTGATTATAAATGCCATACATATAAATACGTGTTTGCCTTTCAGAACGTACTCTATTTTATAAATCATAAAACACTAAATTAAACAGCGAACGAGCCAGCAGTAAACGAGCTAGCTGTAAAATAAACTAGAACTTATCTTAAACTCAGCGCTTATAAACCCAGCTTTAGTGTTGTTCAGCTATTGCCAGGTTTTGTTGAGAACTTTGGCTTTGAGTGTCGGCTAACAGGTACATACGCTTTCTTCAAAATAATGAGATCTTATGGGATCTCGTGTGGAAAATATTACAAACCGTTATATTTTAGAAAATTCTTGCCTCAAAATTGTTAGAGGTAAATAGAAATGGCACATTTCCGTATATTTTTCGGCCTTCATTATTTTATGAAATGAAATTTTAGTAAATAAGGAAACATCCCCATCAGCTAGAAATAAGGTAGATTGTAGTAAGCTAAATGCAGAGGAAAAACGCGGTGCTTAACGGGGTTTATGCAGGGTAGCGTAAATACATTCCTTAGTATAATAGAGCTACGCTTGTTTCTATAATACAGTAAACTATGGCTACTGATATTTTTACCAAAACTGTTATTTGCTATGTCTCTTAAGAGGATATCGGAGTTAATTTACATTCTCTATTCTGTTGTTGAACATAAATAACATGACATATGCAGTATGACACAGTCAATATAATAATGTTCATTCAACTGCAAAAAATCGCTGTTGACCTTGAAAAACGCATCACTGTTTCATAAAACGAAACATTATGTTTTTTTTAGGTAAAAGCTAAAATAAAACGTATTTATTTTTTAGCAGAATATTGGAAAGTCTAAAGTTTTTCAATAAATAAAGAGATATATTTTTTTGAAAGAGAAAAAAATAAAAATAATACTGACTTTATGATAATCTCCCGGAAAAATCAAAATAATTTTACTCAGGACATTTATTTCTTCGTAGTTGAATAGTCACGTTTTAGACTCCGATGTCCTCGTAATTGTGATATTTTTGTAATATCCAGTATTTCTTTGATAGCCCATATATTATGTTAAATTTAATGTCACGTTATGGGTTTTTGGGGTTTATTAGAAAATACATTTAATTTAAGTTTAAATATTCATAATCAAAATTTATCAGCAAATGCTGGGACTATATGATTGATTCTGGAATCTAGATTCTTAAAAGCTTAGGCAGGTTGTAAACTGTCATTGAAAAATTGCCTTATGTGTCACTACTGTATTTATCAACACGCTGTTGATTTTCTACTGTTTTTTATTTGATTTTCAGAAAGCCATTTTTGATACGATATAGAAATGTATACAAACTGTAAAATTATCTGAATATTAAATTGCATTATGTATGTATGTATGTACCAGATAGCTAGTAAAGAATATCTAAAATTTGTTTACATTACATACATTATATAAATTTATCCGTCACTGTTTAAAGCTGTTGGAGACCGTAGAGCAGTAGCCTCATAAAAGCTATCAAGAAGAAGTAATTTAAAATATCGTGGAAAACACTGTCATATGTCAAGTTTTGCCGCCATCAAATAAGCATATTTTCTGGTGTGAGACAGTAGCGCTACTAAAGCTGATTTAGAGGTTAACCTGAAGGAAATCGGAGAGGTTTAAATCCACACAATCATGTGTGGAGTTGTAACAACAGAATGGTCACTACACTGCAATGGTGGAGTCAAATGGGAAACTGTCGCATTATTTTTCCCAGAACAT
Organism: Kuschelorhynchus macadamiae; assembly: GCA_030620095.1. Taxonomy (NCBI): domain Eukaryota; kingdom Metazoa; phylum Arthropoda; class Insecta; order Coleoptera; family Curculionidae; genus Kuschelorhynchus; species Kuschelorhynchus macadamiae. The sequence continues at coordinate 92,144 of JAUTXW010001819.1, forward strand.
TGTCCTATTCAACAACACCCTCAATTCCGAGTAGATGTCAAAGGGTGTTAAGAATCTCCTGACTTGGAATGATGAAGATCAAACTACAAATCGGAAGTTGGAACGCCTGTATATTGTTTGCCTCAGGTTAATAAGATAACGCGAGATTCATATATTTGCTATGATACACTAGGAATCAGTAAAATACGAGGTTGACGTGAGAAAAACAAAATGACATTCTATTACTCACGAAGTAATGACGCAGATCGTTGAAACTTTGTGGGGTTATCATTAAATGAAGTATCAAGAAGTCTTTGCAAAATGTAGTAGCCTTCTCAGACACAATAATATTTCTTCAATCAAAGGCCATTATCTAGACTTATGCAACCACAGCGTATAAAACAGAAGGTATTTTACAATAAGATTGTTGAAGTAAATCGAAAACATAATGATAATTGGTGATTTCAACCCTAAGATTGGTGTTGGTATAGAGGGTGCTTATGAACTAGGCGGGAGGAACGACCGGGAAGAACTATTACAGTTCTATTAACACATACTTTACACTAAAATATAGACGTCTCTATACATGGAAATCCCGACAAGATGACACTAGTTGCTTCGTACCAAACCAGATTTATTACTTCTTAATAAACGGAAAATATTAAAACAGGATTACAAGTCCTTAATTGCAAACTTTAGAATTAAACTAAAACTGCAAAACTAAAACGACACAGGATCAAAATAGAATATAGTAAAAATGAAAGGTCCAGTGGTTGCAGAAATCTTAGAAAGTGAACTAGAAAAATTCCGCAGAGTTAATAACCCACGTAGTAACCTCAACCTCGACGAAATATAGAAACACATGAGCCTAGTAACTTTCTTGAAAAGAATAAAACGCAAAGAATTAAAGCATAAGACCAAAAATATTCGGGAATAAATTGAATTATTAGACAAAAATAAAAAGCGGCTCGTCAAAATGGGTGAACGAAGAATACCAAGAAGAAGAACGTCTAAATGAATTGCATGATTCTGTAAATTTTCAAATGTACTCTGAGATCTTTTCTGCGACAAAATGGTATACTGATTCTGAATCCTGACGTTCTAGGCAACAAGTAGGAAGCATATGCAGAATCACTCTTGGAGGACATGAGAAAACCTAGACCAACTAGTCACACAGAAAATAAATGGCCCCAAAGTTATAGAGACCGAAGCTCAATGAGCATAAAGCAGGTCATAAAAATGAGTGTGTAGAAGCGCTAAAATTATTTGATTTAAAACATCTAACGCCCTATTTAACAAAATTATGACTCACAAAATTTCATCTGCCGGGTTAATGTCTACCTTTGTAACCATACCCAAAAATCCTGATCCAAATAATGTAGAAATTGCAGACTTAGTAGCCTACGGAGCCTTGCACTAAAGGTGTTCCTTCGAGTCATTTATATTAGTATATATTCCAAATGAAAAGATGCTGCGAGACTAAATTTGGTTTTATTAAGAGCTTGGGTAGGCGAGAGGCACTGATTTAGTGAAGCTACTGGTGTAGAAATATTTCGATCAACGGCAGATAATCTTTATATACTTTATTGATTATTAGATAAAGGACATTTGACAATGTTAAGCACGATGTTCTCTTATTTAAGGATTAAGAATTATCTAGGAACTCTATTGGAATTAGACTGCCAAAGTAAGAGGGACAAAACTACAAGTGTCTGTGGCGCACGTAAGGGAGTGCGTAGGCTGCATACTGTCACCCATTATATACAGTATATATGTAGAATCTTCCAATCAGCCCCAAGCAGGTGAACGCAAAGCAATCGGAGCGAAAGGCACCCCAATAAATAATATCCGATATGCCTATAATACTACAATCCCGGCTTACACCTTGAAAGTTCTTTGAATTACACTGGACAACTTAAATAGCGTAAGCAAACCTTTTAAGCTCAATATTAACATCTTTGCAAAGATCACATTGTTTAAATTAAAAAAAATTATGTGCAGGTACTTTGCACAAACTGTGTCTAATATATGAAGCAGAGACGTGGCAACTTAAATGAAAAGCTTAAACTGCATAGAAGCGTTTGAAATGTGAACGCTGCGAAGACTGTTGCGTATCTCTTGGTGGACCTCACATACCACCAACGATGAAGTCCTGAAACTGGCTGGCTTGAAGTGGCAGCTACTAAGCACCGTCATCGGAAAAAAATCCAAACTTAATTCTCACAAGGTAAAATCGAGGGACGTAGAGGCTTGGGGCACAAACAAAATTTGTGGCTTCGTGACATAAGGGAATGGAAGGATAAAAAGGATGCAACTACTCTATTCCCTAAAGCAACTACACATTATATAGGAGGGAGAGACTGTTGTATCAAGTAAAGAACTATCTTATTTATTAAAAAGAAACCTCCTCTAGCACAGTGTTGCAGGACTGAGAAAAACCCTATAAAAAATTAGTCGATTTGGTCAGTTAAGTTAAAACTTTGAAACTTTCCTTATATTTTATACATACCGAATTGATAGAAAAAACAAATATTAACCCGCTCCAACTTCCGGAACCACATTCGGTAAATAACGTAGACCACAGAAATAGAAAAATTTAGATTCGCACGTACTTGTTGATGTATATAAAAAATGCTCGGGCTTTTTAATGGCTCTCCTTATTATTTTACGAACGATAAGATATCAGAGAAGACACTGTATTAATATCACAGCTGACCACGAGCCGCAGCCGACCGCGATCTGCAGCTGATCACGTAACCAGGGCAAAGTAACGTAAACAACGCTTTTTTGTTCAAACTTGTTTAAATGCCAATTAACATTGGCAAATCAGTTCAGTTTTGTGTTTCTAGGCATAGGTTGTGAGGATCAGTTAGTTTGTTTTTGATTTGTTAAGTAATAAAAATAAAAGGATAAAAGGAGTACGATGTCTAATAATGAATATTTATTAGTGATTCACTTCTGCTCACTTTAAATAAATGCATTTCTTGCTTGTACCCGAACTTAGAAGAACAGCTTACATAAACTCGATTTGTTCAGGGAAATACTGCTAATAATTGGTTGAATGGTGAGTTTCTTATCAATCTACCTACTTGCCAAAAATATGAAAAAAGATTAGCGAATAATAATACCAATGACACCCTAATACGAGTGGGAGGTCAGTCAGAAGTTTTAACGAGTGCAGATACAAAGCGAAAAAATACAAACCTGAAAATACTAGAAAATCAATGTCCCAGGATCTAATTGATGCTGTTACTTCCTCCAATAACTGCAATTACGGTTCTGTAAATATCTTTAACGCGAATGAAGCATTCGCCTTAATAATTCAAACTAAACCCACTGTTGCTAATTATGAAATAATTCGGAAAACCACTAAAAATCTTGGGTTTAATATTTTTTCAAGCTAGAAAAAAATAATGGATGCGAAGAAGTGTTACCCCGAAAACAGTGAGATAAGTGAAATATCAGCAACAGTAAAGTTGCATGATTTGCTTGACCATACCATTAAGCGGATATTTGAAACTAATTTGGAAATTGACTTCGAAACATCAAAACCAGAGTCTTATCCTACACAGCAAATGAGCATGTTATAGGGCATCAAGACAATCAGAAATATCTAGAAGTTTTGATAAAATGATCCATGTTCATCTGATTCATACTTATTGATGACCTCTCTCGTACCTCTAAAAGTAACAGTAGAAACAGATAAAACTTTAGAAGTCTGGAGAAATAAACGTCCGTCGTCAACAAGATACCGTAGGCCATATAAATTTCAGTTCAAAGAAATATAATAGTTACAAACAGACGTGCCTGCAAAACACTGTCAAAGTGACAAGACTTTAAAAAATAAATATCAATATCAAATTTCTCATGCGTAAATTATATAGAAATGATGTATCAAGGCATACATAAATACAGATATAGTGAAAAAACAAAAAATATTACGTGTCAAATATGAAAGATTAAAAATGAATTTACAATCGATCCAACATCCAAAAAAATATTAAATATAATACCAAACATACAAAGTTATAAGAGGATATAGGAGTTAGGGGTTTTTTTCCAAAAATTGGGCATTTACCAACGCTGTGCGACGTACTAATATCAGAATTTCGACCATAGATTGTAATACAATAATCTACGTTCAGTAATCTTTCACAAACTCTGTTCTACTGTAACTGTAGCTGCTTTATTGATTTCCTTTAATATTATCAGTTTTATATAAACTGCTCAACAAATGACTGTAGGCACTCAAATGGTAAATTTTTAACACATTTTAAATAAATAAGTATCGAAATTTGTTAAAGGAAAAATGTGTTACAATTACATTATCAGGCGAATAACAAAATACAGATTTCCTTTTTAAAGTCCTTTATTAAAATATTTTAGAATGTAATATAAAATACAAGTTTCACTTATACCTGAGTATAGGTAGTCTCCTAATCAGTACTTTCAGCACTAAGGAGAGCATGCTTATTTCTAATTTTGTATTTAATAACCAATTTTATTCTCAACTAGAAGGCAGTGCCATGGGTAATCCTGTCAGCCCATATATTGCTAACATTGTGATGGATGAACTATTTGCGATTGTAAGTTACGTATAGATTTTGACATTCCATTCATCAAGATGTACGTTGACGACACGTAGAACAGAATGGATAAATTTCTTTTTTAGACACGATGGTATATAAGCGGGATGATGGGACGGTTATAACGAATTGGAATATAAAGCCTACGAGCTCTCATCGTTTACTTAATTTTTACTCTAATCATCCCCTAGCTCATAAAATAGCCACAGTGAATAATTTATTACATTGATCCTTTGAATTACCTGATAAATCATTACATTCTAACAACTTAAACAAAATTAAATTATCTCTAAGAAATACCAACTATCCTTCAAACTTTGTAAATAGAATTATTAATAAATTTAATAAAAAAAAATACTGGAACATTGAGGTGGTACCCAGATACTACAAATTTCCATTTATTCCCCATCTTTTATCTAAACTACAACGAAGTTTAAGGGGATCAAATGGTCAGCTTGATTTTTACAATATAAAAACAGTTAATAAGTTATTTTCAAAATTAAAAGACAGAGAACCAGAGAGGAAAGACTACAAACTGGTTTACCGCATACCATGTTCCCAATGTACAAATACATTTTATATTGGTCAAACTAAACAATATTTGTCTGAAAGAGTTCAACAGCATCAGATTGACTGCAAGAGAATAAATACGTCTGGATCCACAGCGCTCAGTAGCCACTGTTTCTCCTCAGGTCACAGTTTTGCCATTGAGAATACTGTTGTATTAGACAGAGAGTCGAACCAATACAAAAGAAATATTAGTGAAATGATATACATTAACTTAATTGACATAGTAAACTTTAGAACCGACATATCCAATTTAAGCAATATCTATTTAAGTGTTTTACGCAAATACAAAAAAACTATACTACCTGTGTCTTAAAAACATTCTAATATTAACATAATATACGAAATAGTAAGAAATAAAAAATAATATTAAAATATAGGTGATATAAATATGTATTGCAATCCGTAGTGTGTAATTTTGCCGATTTTTTTGTTGTTGTATGTTAAAATTGTGTGTTTGTTTGTTTACCATTTTAATCCTAACCATGACTCAATATCAGAATGAGACAGTAGTGTATATGGTTCTTTAACATGATTACCGCTGTTTATTATACACGTTATTGGTGATAAATACCCTTATCGCACCGACACCCTACTCCATAGATTCCAATTTTGCATTATTTGTTTATCCCTTATGGTTTGGTACTATTAAGTTAGGTGTGCATGTGCCGTTCCCATTTGGTATTTAGTTTTTTCAGGTGTTAGGAACCATACACAATATTGGTGAGTTATTTTGTGTGAATTTTATTATTAATTCTCCTCAGTTTCGTATGTTAGATTTTTCATTTAGATTTGTAAGGTCTCTTGAATGTTTGTGCCTTTTCTCTTCATTACAGACCCTTGACAAAGTCTCAATAAAATAGAAGGAAGAATATAATTTTGGTTTTGATTTCATATTCCTGAATCCCACTATACTTCACAATTATACTTCTTTGTAATATTTGCAAGGCAATCTACCAAGATTTAAAAATGCAAGGTTACTAAATAGTTGTGTTTCAAAAACATCAAAATTTGAACTACTATTGTTTTTAGTTAAACGAATACTTTTGGGATAACTGGCATGATTGCTTAGGGATGTTTTAGTTGTTTTCGATCTTCCAAGTAATCACCAGATTTGCTTATTGAAAAGCAAATTCAATTTGTTAAAAAACTAAATACCATTGCAATTTTGAATTTATTTTTCAAAATTATCTGAAACGCTTTAACAAAAAAAGCAAAAGGTCCGTCTCTATATCTCTCTCTATCGTTTTACCTGTTTTTCTTACATTCTCACTCCTTCAGTAATCATTATGGGGTACCTATTAAACAATTTATACAAATAACATCAACTTAAGCAGAAATTTAAATGCACTTTAGTTGCGCCTCTTTTCCGTAATCGCTAAGTGTGGCCATGGGCTGTTTTCATTATTTTTAATTTCATTTTAATCGAGAATTTATATAATATACGCTTGATGACTCGACAGACTATATGTCTCTCTGCTAAAGTGCTTGGGTTTTCTGCTAATGTACGGCAAATAAATTAGAAAAAAAATACATAAGTGCTGGCAGGTGGTACCCTCAATATGCACATGTAAGGTATGTGCCATTATATCTACTGCTTATAGGGTGAATTTAGATTTAGAAGTAAACCTGCACATGCCCATTTTCAATAAGGCTCATATTCCCTTGGACTTAAACAACACAAAAAACTGTGATATATTGCTGATGAAATTATAGCTGATCAACTTTGATTAAATCGCAGCCTACTATATTCGAATATGCCTATGACTTCTGACAAACTATATGCTAAATTAACGTTGGCAAATGATATTCAAAGTGAAAAGTTACCTAATAAAATTGATTCTGCTGTCAGAGGATTCGATCTTTGTCTTACTGAATATAATCCTCGACTTACCCAGAATAGCGCTCGAACATTGCAGCTTGAGCGTAAATTACGCAAAACCAACATAATCGTTTTTGAATTACCACAATCTACTATTTTGTTAAATGACACTCTGACCAAATTAAATAGTTTCTAGGAATAAGTTTTGTGACTTCTGATATCAATAATATTACACACCGCCTGTACTTATTGAATTTGTCTCTTTTATAAAGAAACCATCTATATTCCAGCATGTTTCAAAATTAAAAGGCACTAACATTTCAATTGCCACCTTGTCCTAGTGAAATAATTAAAGGAAGCTAGAACCCGTAACGTAAACGCTAAAATAAAATGTAACAAACTTATAATTGACGGCAAAGAATTGTCCGCTCAAGATCTGGAAAGCAGCACTGATAGTGACGCAGAATAATCTTCTTGTATTGAAGAATACTCCAGAGCAACCCGCTAAAAAAAGAAAGCGTGCCAAGATCCAGCCTAACACGACTGATATAAAAACTGCGTTCGATAAAATTCTCACGCGTAATGAGTAAAAAACAGTAACTTTTTAGGCTTAGCATATCTATTTGTATCTACTTAATTTTAATAAAATATTATTTTCATTTTGTCATTAAAAACATTTAGTGCATATTATACTAAATGTATTACTTTTAATTTTAATATTTTTCTCTGTATATGTTTGGTGTAAATTGTAATTATGTCTCTTAGTTGTTGCCACATAAATATGTACGTCCACTAGCAGCAAATTTTCAAGGATTTAAAAGAGCAGTTTTTAATAAATATGATATCATATCTGTATCTGAAACATGGCTTCACGCCGACATTCTGGGTGATGTTGTTAATTTAATTGGATACAAACTTTATCGCCGCGATAGGACTGTTTGAGAGGTGGTGGGATCACTGTGTATGTAAGCACTTCATGTAAATCATCTGCACTAAAAAGTCCTGAAGTAAGCGGCATCGAGCAGTTATGGATTTCGGTTAAAAATTTTACACGACATTTTAGTATTGGTACTCTGTACCGACCTCCCTCCTGCTCTGCTGCCGAATTCCTCAAACAATTCGAAAGCATTTTGGCTGTTTTAGATTCGCAATGTAATTCTATTGTAATGCTTCGTGATTTTAATATCGATTTACTTGATTTTGAAAATAATTTGACTTATGCCAAAATTATTAATCAGCCGACACGGTATGGTCAGAATAGCGCCAAATTATTGGATATTATTGTCCATTCGGATAATATCGAAAAGATAAACTCCAAAGTGCTAAACATATCTGACATTGCAGACCACTGCATCGTAGCAATTTTAAGAGTAAAGAAAAAATAACACTTTTTTTATACAAATTCCGAGATTTCAAAAATCTAAATGTAAATAATTTTAATTCTGATCTTGCTCTCACGGATTTCTCACGTGTTTACAGGGCAACTGACATTGAATCTAAAATAAATAATTTTAACCAAATTATTCTTAGTCTATCCGATTTTCACGCTCCTTTCAAAACTGTCAAAATTTCGAAAAGTCCTGCCCTTTGGCTAACAGAAGCTATAGAAGTACTTACATCAGAAAGAGACAAAGCGCTGGAAAAATTTAAACATACTAATAACCAGGCCGATTGGAATTCTTATAAATCTCTTCGGAATGAAGTAAATTATGCCATTAAACATGAAAAGAAAGACTATTTTCAATATAAATATCGTAATGCGGACAAAAACACACTGTGGACAGAATTGAAAAATTTAAATCTGAACTCTAAAAATTCTAATAACCACATACCTGATAACCTTTCTGATCCCTCTTTAAGTAATAAGTTCTTTTTAAGCATACCTGCTCAAAATACTGCGGACCAGGCCACTATTGACTATTTTAATAAAAATAAATTTAGTGAGCAACTAAATTTTAGGTTTCTGGATAGGAATGAGAATGATATTTACAAATCACTTCTTTCGTTTAAGTCAAAATCCACAGGTGCAGACGGTATTAGCGTGGACATGTAAATGGTGTGTTGTCCCATAATACTGCTTATAATTAAATATCTTTTTGATTTCATTATTGCTAGCAACATCTATCCAGGAATTTGGAAAATGTCTCATTCTATGTGTGCTTTCAAAAATATTTGAAAAAATTGTCGAAGGCCAGATTAAAGAGTTTGTTTAGGAATAATCTCTTACCAGAAACTCAATCAGGATTTCGAAAAAACCACAGTTGTATGATTCTTGTTCTTATTGACTATTATAAGGCTTTTGACTGCATCAGTCACACACTTCTTATTGCTCTTCTGTGATATTTGGACTTCTCAAAAAGTGCTAGACCTTCTGTCTTCTTATTTAGTGGGAAGATTGCAGACAGTGAAATTGCGTCAGAATATGTCGAACTTTGCTATGGGTAAACAACGAAGTGCCACAGGGAGCCGTTGTAGGATCACTCTCGGTTCTCTATTGCCCTTCAACACTGGGCAACACATTTCTATACCGACGACTCTCAAATCTACTTATCTTTTAATTCTTTGGAAGTTGACTCCGCGTTTTAAAAATTAATAATGACTTAAAATGTCTCCTTGATATTTCTAACAAATGCGGTCAAGTATCAATGCCAACCAGTCGAAAGTAATGTTGTTTGATAGAAAACTGGCACGTAGCGCTACAGTTTATCATATCAATATTAACATAGGTACAGACATGTTAATTCTAACGGATGAGGCAAAAAACTTAGGGATCCTTGTAGATTATAAACTAAGATTTGAAAATCATATCAGTGCTTTTATAAAGAAAGCCTTTAGTACACTTAAAGTTGTCTTCTGTAACCGCCAATATTTTAATAAAAGTACAGGATTTTTATTGCCCTAAATGACTACGTGTTGATGTGAGACGACTACAACTCAATCAGAATGCCTGTGTAAGACTTATATGTGGCATAAGACGACGAGATCATATAACTATAGCGCTTAAAGAATTAAATTGGCGTAATATGAAGAACCGACGTAAACTACACTCATTTATTTTCTATCATAAGATAATTTCATTAAAAACTCCATCTTATCTTTATGAGAAATTAAAATTTCGAACATTCGTGCATTCGGTTAACGTACGACATAAGGATCTTCTCACTATACCTCAGCACAAGACGACTTTATATCGTGGATCTTTTTCATTCGATCCTCCAAAAAAATATAATAATTTTCCAGATCATCTAAAAATGCTATCTATTCCAGCCTTTAAAAGGCAAGTTAAAAAACTGTTCTTAAACTCTTAAATTAGTAAATAAAAAATTTCTTGAATTGTTTTCTATGCTACTAAACGTCAAATATAGGATATACTAGTAATCCATCAACATGTCAATTTAAATTTTTTATGATTGCTGCTAGTAACTCTAATGCTACTTTACTTATATTTTATTTTATCGTCTTCTTTTTGCTGAACTTTATTTGGTTTAAGGTTGAGTTGAGAAGCGCTGCTCACTGCTACGCCAGTGATTGCGAACCCTGCCTTTTGTCAGATCTGGTTTCTCATCGTTGGTTAGAATTGTTACTTATTTTTTGTATGTTTCTGAGAATAAAAGCATAAATTATTATTATTATTATTATTATTAGTAATAATAAAAAGCAAAAAAAAAATATCAAAATATTGGCTTGCTATAAAAAATATGTTGTAACACGTTTTATTTTTGTATACAGCGTGGAACAAAAATAAGGAAGCGCCGAAATATCTCAGGTACAGCTTACCTGATTTTAATGAAAATATGTACAGTTAGGTATGAAGTTATGCCGGATCTAATGACGAGTTCTGCATTGCTGCCAAATTTACCGTTTTTCTGTTATAAAAGGATTTTTAATTGAACACCTTATATTATATCAGTTTTTTAGAATCTGCTTAAAATTTTCAATACATTTCATTAGGAGCACTTTTTTATGAAAATAAACAGTTTTTGCGAAAATAAGGCTCTAATACCCATAATTAGTTTATTAACTTTTATAAAAATACATAAAAAAGTTTCCTGATATGTTTGACAATGTCAGTTTTGTTCATTTACAAAAGTGGATCGTTGAACTGAAACCTAAAGAACTGAAATTTTAACTATACTGGGTTATGGAGATCGAATGCAAAACCCGCAAGAGGTTTGTAACATTTTTACTGACAAATATCCTAACATAAATCCAATAACTAAATCTATCCTAACTAAAATTAACAACAAATTTCATGAAACTAGAAAGATAAAAGATGCTGTACGTTCTGGCTGACCGGAAAGCATAATAAATCCCCATCTTGCTACCAAAACACTCGCAAGAGCAAACAGCGTCTAAACTTTAAAAGTAGGTTGTAAAAAACAACGGAAACAATACAATGCATAAAAAGAAATACCTAATACAAAAACAATAAGTGAATGAAACTTAGTAAGGTGTTTAAAATGTTATCCGTTTACTCCCTGATAATAGACCAAATACTGTGGGCAAACATTTAATACATGCTCAGCCTCCTCGATTCGTCTACATTCGATTTCTATTCGCTCCTTTCAATGCTCGAGGTCATTGGGCTTAGTTTAATACTACACATATTCAAGGTGTCCCCACAAAAAGTAGTCGAGGAGCGCCAAGTCCGGAGACCGAGGTGGCCACTCTATTGTACCTCTACGTCTAATTCATCTTCCAAAAACATTGTCTAAATATTCCCGAACATTCCAAGCAAAATGCGGTAGAGCACTATCTTGCTGAAATCATATTTCATCATTTGGTGCCCATTACCCAAAAAAATCAAGTTTAAATACATAATACAGCAGGTAAAGTAAGGAACTTCCGGTTATTTGGAAATAGTTCTGCAATAGCTGCGACAACATCAGTCTTTAAAAAACTCAAATATCTTTCTTCAGTTAATGAAGAAGGGACCGATTATTTTTGCAGCCTTTATTCCACACCAAACATTTACCTTTTGGGGAAATTGGGTATGATTTTCACGTATCCAATATCGACATATATGCCTGTTTACTTTTCCATTCAGAAAAAATAATAGACAAAATTTAGATTGGTATTGCAACGTTCCATCGGGATTTCACAAAATTCGAAGCGCCTATCGTGATCATTCTCAGAGAGTTCTTGCACCAAAGTGTATGGATGAAACTTTTCGGTTTTTAGAAATCGATCTACTGACATGTGTGAAACGTCATTTTCTCTTACATTCAAAGTTTTATCACCATCTATTTCGCTATTAGGTCTGCCAGAACGTACAGCATCGTTTACCTTTCCAGTTTCACGAATTTTTTTACAAACATCTTGTAGGTTTCGCATTCTATCCCCATAACCTAGTATAATTGAAATTTCAATTATTTGGGTTTCAGTTAAACGATCCATTTTTGTAAATCAACAACAAAGCTGACCATGCCAAACATCAGTTAACCTTTTGTGAATAGGTATTTTAATAATGGTAATACATTAAAATATCTATAATTTAGACTCTTACTTTCGCAAAAACTGCTTACTCTCATAAAAAATGCTAAAAGTATTGAGAATTTTACGCAGATTTTAAAAGGTAATATAATATAGGGAGTACCATTAAAAAAATTCTTTTATTACAGAAAAACAGTAAACTTGGCAACAATGCGAAACTCGTCATTGGTTTCGGCATAATTTCATGCCTAAGTGTACAAATGTATTAAATTCAGGTAAGCGGTACTTAAAATATTTTGCCGTTTCCTTACTTTTGTTTCATGCATGCACATGACAGTAGTTTTAAAAACCACTTAAACTGAATAAATTATGCAATATGTTAAAAAAATCGGTAAATTTCCTTTGCTTGGAACTTTCATCGTTATGAATCTTTCTTTTTATTAGGAATGGTGAAGTTTAAGCCAATTTAGCCCCGCATAACCATTTAGTAACACAACTTTCGGATGTACAACCATGAAAGGAGGCCGGCTATATCTCAGAATATAATTTTGTTATGGTAAAAGCGGCGAAGAAAAAGCGCGGAAAGTTATTTTCAAGTTTCTAAGTCGGCCGCTAAAGGGAGTAACTGGCATAATCAATTAGAAAAGGCGGATTTTCTCAGAAATTCACCCAGTGTATGTACATAAAAATTAACTGTGTATATTGCAAATAAATGTATAAGTGTTTTTTTTTCTCTAACTTGTAAAATTAAGGTGGAAGAAAGGGTAAATATTTGTTTAAACAAACGGCCATAATTTATTTAATGATTAACGGATCTTGATGATATGGGTCTCGTTAAAAAGGACATTTCTTGGGCTTTCAAATAACGAATGAATTATGTTATTTTATGTTTCGTGCCGATCGCTAGTTGGCGCTTTCTCGCAATTTTTCAGATTCCATTCGGCCATAACAAATAAAAAAAATATTTATATTATTAAATATGTATTTAAAGATCCCGCTGAAAAAATATTTATCACTGATTTTTAATAAAATGAGTCTAGTCATTTGCAAACTGTATTACTAAAAAACGAATCTTTTCTAAAAGAAATAAAAACTTCTTTCATTATTTAATATCTAAGGAGATATGGTATTCTGTTAGGGAACAAGAGTAAACGGACAGAATATTTGATGTATTTTTTAAGGCTTTTTGTGACATGTTTAACGAAGCTTTTCCACTAATAAATGTAAAACAAAAGAAAACCAATACCAAAAATAATTGGATAACTCCTCAATTAACTGAGGAAGGTGTCTTTTTAAGACGCTTTCATAAAATTTTAAAAACATCACACGACACTGACCTTAAAGAAAAGTATAAAGTACTGAGAAAGTAACATGAACTAAATATTTTGAATGCAGAGAAATCATATAATGATCGTTACATAGCTATGAGCAGTAATATTTCTAACTATGAGCAGTAATATTTCTTAAGCTTCTTGGTATGTAATAAACAATAATATGAGTATTAAATCTAAAAAAAGTATACCAATGCAAATATTGGTCGAAAATAAATCTTTTAACAAACAATGAAGATATAGCTAACTCGTTTAATTTATTTTTCACTGAAAGTATACAAAAACAACAACTATTAACAACGTAAATATATGTAATAATAATAGTGAAACCTTTTATTTATTCCCCGTATGTAGCGAGGAGATTAAGAACATTATTATGCCCGTCTGCTTTAAATGGTCATTCGGCGTCGATGATGTGCCCTATAGCCTTTTGAAAGACGTGTCGAGTGAGATATTAAGTATCCTTGCTTACATAATAAATATTTCTTTGACCACGGAAAAATTTCTAGATCAGTTGAAGTCAGAGGTTGTTGCCCCTGTTTATAAAAAACTAGACCCAATGTCAATAAATCACTACCGACCAATACTGCTACTCCCTGCTTTCTCAAAATTTTTCGAAAAGGCATTTCAGAGGCGTCTAGTCTCCTTCTTTAATAAACATTCTTTGTTCAATCCAAGACAGTTTGGCTTTACTGTGGGTTCTTGCACCCGAGACGCATTATTGTCATTTCTTAAAAATGTATTAAATAACTTAAATGAAAAGCAAATACATCAGCACTTTTCTTTGATTTGAGTAAAGCTTTTGAAACTGTCAACCACGCGTTGTTACTGCAAAAACTTAATACGTATGTAGTTCGGGGTAGTGGCAATTCATTGTTAAACAGCTATTTAGAAAATAGAGTGCAGAGGGTCAGAGTCGCTGACGCGGTTTCTGCTGATATGGAGGTCGGAACAGGTGTACCTCAAGGAAGTGTTCTGAGGCCAACTCTATTTTTAATTTTAATAAATGATATTCCTTTAAACGTACAGCAGAGACTCTTGACACTTTTTGCTGACGATACGTCGTCGATTGTCGCTGATCGGGATATCTCTGGCCTTTCTGGCGGGGCGGGTGCTTGTGTCAGGGGGATGCAGAGCTAGTGTGATTCGAATGGTCTAGTTTTAAATGTTTTAAAGACAGACTTACTGCTTTTTTCTTCAGCAAGAGTAAGACAAATAGAAAGTTTGTTAGTAAGGACTACGGGTGATACTTGTAATAAGACTCTTAAACAAAGCGGCACCACTAAATTTTTAGGTGTACATATTGACAGCTTTTTATCTTTTGAAAATCACATTGAAAATCTGGTCAAAAGGCTATCATGAAAGAGCTTTGTTTTATATCAGCTCAGGAAAACATGCGGTCCGCAAACCTTGAAAATGTATTACTATGGCTGTGTACACTCCCTGTTGCAATATGGCCTGCTATGTATTACTCGTATATTTATATTTCAAAAAAGAATATTAAGAAGTACGTTTAAACTGAGAAAAACTGGCTCATGTCGTCAATTGTTTTTGTGCAACAAGATATTAACAGTATGCAACATGTATATTTTAGCAGCAGGTACTTACATATACAAAAATATTGACAAATTTCAAAAAGTGTGCGACGTAAATAAGTATGAAACTCGTAATGCTAATAAGCTGTACATTCCTCAATTTAAAACGTTTTTAATAAATCGAGGGCTAGTATTTACGTCTCTTAGAGTTTATAACCATCTGCCGGATGACCTAAAGCATCATACAAGCATTATAAAATTTAAACGTAATCTAAAAAGATTACGTCAAACTATTGTATTCTATTCGTTCTCAGAATTTTTTATGCACAATTTTTAAAACATTCTTCTATTGTTATGTTTTTTTTTGCATTTACTGTTACTATTTTTTGTTGATGTCTCTACAGTTGTTCTTGGTTTATCCTTATTTATACCTTGAATTTTACTTTAAACTTAAATGTAGGTTATAGTTAACTTATGATTATTTTTAGAGATTTAATTAATTATTAGCTATTTTTTACTTTAATTTGACTATTTCAATACTTGTAATCCAAGTCTTATGAAATAAAAATTGATTTGATTTGATTTGATTTGATTTGATTATAGATTTGATTTGATTTGATTATAGGGTGGTCTTTCCCCTGTCTCTTGTTGATATGAAGTAGCTTGCATTTACTTATACCTAATTCCATGTTGATGTCCAGGGTAAACGTTTCTGTGATTTTAAGGAGTTCCTTTAGCTGTGCCTTTGTGCTTGCATATAATTTTATGTCATCCATGTACAAGACATGGTTTATTTTGTGTAGGTTATTTTTTTGGTGTTTAATTTGGAATCCGAAGTTTGCGTTATTCAGTGTGTTTGAGAGTGGATTGAGACAGAGGCAGAACCACAAAGCGCTGAGTGAATCCCTCTGGAACATACCTCGTCTGATGTAGATCTCTTCTGTTTCGATGTGCTCTTTTTGTGTTCTCAGGTTGATTTGATCCTGC